>JAODAL010010557.1:0-37500 GCA_025379985.1 Phyllomedusa bahiana
GGGGTTTCAGGAAACCTTTCCCGTGAGGCGGACGAATTTGAGCTTCACTTGGAAACGCTGGTTGACGCTCCAGTTCAACCCAGGTGCCCTTTTCCTTGGCTCCCTTTTTCTTCCTCTTGTTTTCCTGGACGCGCTGGAAGAAACTCTCTCTGCTCTTGGGGTGGCGAATGTGCTCCACACGAACGTTGATTCTTGTGGCAAGGGTTTACCATTGATCTGCTTGTTCACAATTATACCAACAGCATGCTGCTTAACATTGTAGATCCTGGCAGTATTGCCATGATAGTATTTAGGTGGCATGCCTTTTTGTCTGGTGCCCATACCCTTAATGTACACAATGTCGACCTTCTTCTAGATGTGCATATGTGTTCACAAGGGCAGAATTTCATGTTAAGGAAGGGTCTGGAGAACATAGACCGGGTTTCACGCCTTTTGCCTCTTGTGTTTGTCATTTTCACACCTTGAAAATGGCGAGTCCAGCCCAAAGAGAGAAACCGACTTCCTTCTCCTCCTCTGAGGACATCAAGGATTTGGCATCAGAGCAGACAAAATCATCCTCTTGGGCCTCTTGACCTTTTGAAATGCCTTCTGACCCCAACCGCATTGTGTCAAAGGGCTCCCGTGGTGTCTGTTTATTGGGTGAAATTTGGACCGTCTTTGCTTCAGTTTGGACTGATGAGGATGATGACCATATTTGTGGTCGTGACTGATAGGAAGAGGAGTTAAAACCTCTGGATGCAGGGTGTGTTAACCACTGAAAAACAGATTGGCGCCGCTCTTCAGAAATGAGACGCAGGGAACCGACCAAGCGATGACACGCCATATTCGAAAACAAATATTAAAAAGATCTGGAAGATTGGTTCACAGTCTCTTGTTGAAGAACTGTACTCCAAAGAGAGCAAATCACCAGAGTTCTTAAATCCCTATAATTTCCTACTGTCAACTAGGATTATAAACAAAAATGTTTCTATCGACTATCTGTGAAATAGGGTCTTACTGGCTGCTCCTCCAAAACTGCAGCAAGGAACTGAAAAGATGAGGACTGTGTAGCTATAGTAGGTGCAGTGGTAGCAGCGGCTCCAGGTCCGTTTGACACTTAAGAAGATGCCGGTATTGGAAATGGCACATGGTAACTGGCAGGACCCCCCTATGCAGCTAAATCAAATGGGGCCCCCACCCATTACTACCCTGTTTTCCCGAAAACAAGACACCCCTGAAAATAAGACATGGTGCATTTTTTTTATGCAGTTCAGAGTTTGGCTGCTTAGGCTGATGTTTGTGATGAAATCACTACAGTATATTAATACATGTTGATGTTTTGTTCAACAATAAATGTGAATTATTGTTCATAGAAAAATAAGACATCCCCTAAAAAGAAGTCTTAGTCAGGTAAACAGTGTGTGGCACTAGGGCTGATGCTTGTTCATGCCGCTCCGGGAAATGGGAAGCAGAGGAATGCTTGGCCTTGGAAGTGGCGGAGGAGACAGAGGGTGTCAAAGTGGTTTGAAGCCCAGGACCTTGTGTAGCCTTCTAAGTGACTTATCTTTGCTTTTAGATGCATGTGCCTATTCATGTTCATGGTGGTTAAACACTTTAGATCACAGGTGTCAAACTGGCGGCCCTCCAGCTGTTGGGAAACTACAACTCCCATCATACATTTGTATAAAATCATAACAGTGGGCATGATGGGAGTTGCAGTTTCCCAACAGCTGGAGGGCCGCCAGTTTGACACCCCTGCTTTAGATTCTTGCCTCTACTGGTGCGTTGACGGCAATTCTGGCATATGACGTTGGTCGGCGAATTTGAGGCTTGATCGAAAAAGGCACAGGCTTCACAGGACCTGGACCTCTTCGACGGTGATAACCTAGTAGCGGTGTTCCCACTGCCACCACTGACCATAGCTGGTGGATTAATGTCAGCGGACTTCTGCGACCGCCCTCTCCCTTTCTGAGGCCAGATCCGCACTGACGCTACTCCATCATCTTCCTCCTCGTCCACTGATGAGGGGCTCACAAGCAACTGCTACTGAAAAGACCACATTGGATCCACAATGTCATTATCAACATCATCACAGGTGACTTCCTCGTCCTGACAGTCTACATCCTGAAGCAGCAGGCTAGAAGCCACAGGCACTGCAAGGCGTTGCTGGCCGCTCGGGATTTTTGCCGACTGACCAGCTTCCTTCTCCTCTGATGGCATCAGAGCAGATAAAATCATACTCTTTTGCCTCGTGATCTTTTGAAATGCCTTCATGTCTTCAGAACATGGATTATCCACAGTGGTCTGCACATGGGTTGACATTTGGGATGCGTTTCCTTGAGGTTGGACTGATGCTGATGACATTTGTGGCTATGACTGAGAGGATAAGGAGGTAAAACCGCTGGATGCAGGTTGCGTTAACCACTGAAGAACAGATTGGTGATGCTCTTCATACTGAGTTTCACAGGTAACCAACCGAGTGATGACAAGCCTGACGGTCCAGTAACTGACGATGTGCTCGCTTGCGTGTTGCCCGGAGCACTGGAAGGAGCGCCTTGTCTCGTACCTCGAGCTCTATGTCCTACCCACATCTTTGTTTGCTTACCACCTCTACTTCGCTCCATGCTCAGAAAGATAAATATTAAAAAGGTCTAGAAGATTTTTTCACAGTCTCTTATTGAAAAAAAACTGTACTGCAAAAACAGCAAATCACAGGTGTTCTTAAATCTCTATAATTTCCAACTGGCAGCTAGGATTAGACACAGAATTGTTTCTATCGAATATCTGTGAAATGCGGTCTTATGGAAGAACTGTAACACCAAATCAACAGTGTTCTTCCTTCAGTCCCTGAGATTTACAACTGCAAAGTAGGTCTAGCAATTGACTTTTTTCTACGGATTATCTAAGAAATGTGGTCTTTTCTGAAAACTGACAACACGGGGTAGAAATAGAAATGTTTTCTATGGAATATCTCTGAAATGTGGTCTTTTCCTACAATTGACAACCAGGAGTACAAATAGAATATTTTTCCACGGATTATCTAAGACATGCAGTCTTTTCTGCCAACCAGGGGTATAAATAGAAATGTTTTCTACTGAATAGCTAATAAATGTGGTCTTTTATGACAACCAGGAGTACAAATAGAATATTTTTCTACGGATTATCTTAGAAATGCGGTCTTTCCGGACAATTGAGAACCACGGATAGAAATAGAATTTTTTTCTACAGAATATGTAATAAATGTGGGATTTTCCCACAACTGACAACCAGGAGTACAAATAGAATTTTTTTTCTCGGATTATCTAAGACATGCGGTCTTTTCTGACAACCAGGGGTAGAAATAGAAATGTTTTCTACCGAATAGCTAATAAATGTGGTCTTTTATGACAACCAGGAGTACAAATAGAATATTTTTCCACGGATTATCTAATGAATGTGGTCTTTTCTGACAACCAGGAGTACAAATAGAATATTGTCCTACAGATTATCTAAGAAATGCAGTCTTTCCGGACAACTGACAACCAGGGATAGAAATAGAAATTTTTTCTACGGAATATATAAGAAATGTGGTCTTTTCCCACAAATGACAACCAGGAGTACAAATAGAATATTTTTCTATGGATTATCTATGAAATGCGGTCTTTTCGGAGAACTGACAACCATGGATAGAAATTGAATTTTTTTCTACGGAATATATAAGAAATGTGGTCTTTTCCCATAACTTACAACCAGGAATAAAAAATAGAATATTTTTCTATAGATTATCTAAGAAATGCAGTCTTTTCTGACAACCAGTGGTAGAAATAGAATTTTATTCCACGGATTATTTAAGACATGCGGTCTTTTCTGACAACCAGGGGTAGAAATAGAAATGTTTTCTACGCAATAGCTAATAAATGTGGTCTTTTCTACAGATATCAAGAAATGCGATGTAAAATAAATGCACCTGTTTGTATGTCTTACGTATCTTTGATCCAGCGCTGGTAATAAAAAAGTCCGTTATTATTATGTTCTCAGGGTATCGTAGTGCAGATTGGTTTCCGGACTTGCGCAGTAGACTATGACTGTGCGTCGCTTGTTGTCATGGCTCCGCGGACACATCCGGATATGCACAGTAGAAACAAAAAAGACGCCGAACATGGATCTAGGCGCACACAGGTAATGGGGAGAACATTTATAAGGGAGGATGGAGGAAAGAGTGATCATCATTTGGATATCTGGCTACTTCCTGACACTATTGAGAGTGGTCTTTACCCCTGATAAACCCTTGACATACCTAAGAGGGGGAAACGCGTCGGGTAGATGGTCATAAGGTCGTATGTTCTGATGTGTTTTTCCTATTCTGTGTATATTGAACCAGATATGGACTTAGGACTTTGTATTATTAATGAGTTATATATATATGCGAGGATTCTACTATATGTCTTCTTATATGTCCTGCATAAATACACATATATGCCTTCTATTGCA
Source organism: Phyllomedusa bahiana (assembly GCA_025379985.1). Lineage (NCBI taxonomy): Eukaryota > Metazoa > Chordata > Amphibia > Anura > Hylidae > Phyllomedusa > Phyllomedusa bahiana. The sequence continues at coordinate 4,450 of JAODAL010010557.1, forward strand.
TATAGACTGGAGTTGTAGAATAGGAAAACATTTCCATACGTCCTTGATTAATATACCTATTGAATTTAGGATTTATTAGTAGGAGTTAGGATTTTGATAGGTGATTATTTTGGTAAAGCCACCAGGGTTTGGGGGCCCCCTTGCGGGGACAATTTCCCTGATAAAGTAGGGTTAATAGGGGGGCTTTGCCTTTTTGTTTTTGGGTTTAATTAGATTTTTCAAAATCCTTTGAAAGAGATTGTAATGTGTATTTTTCAAAATTTTTTAAATAGAGTGGAATGAAAGGTATATTTTAGAAAGTAGGTTTGCATATTTATTTCAGTGAATTTTCATGTGTGTTGTACAATGATCGTACAACCATACTAGGTGAGCAATTTTCAATATACATCACCTATTCTGAACGTATGTTACAATTTTACGCAATGGTCCCTTTCTCGATTTTTTTTTTTTTCCCACAATCTTTGTTGAATGCTACCAAACAAATTATTATACCAACCAACATTACCAATAACGTTACTACACAAGGACATGATTATACCACCAGAACACGACCAGAAATTACCGAATAATAACTCTATATGATTTTTAAATAAAGCTCAAAATACATATTACCACCATACAGGTTTCCAAAAGTGGTAATAGTGTAAATAGGTCTGCAGACTTAACTACCCCCCATTAGGGTAGATCCCCAACATAACAGACTCTGCACACATTATGTTGCGTGCAGTTACACCCAGGGATCACAGCTGATGTCTCTTGAGCTTTCACTTTTTTTTTTTTTTGCATCTAGTCCCACCACCATGAAAAACTTGTCCGGCCACCACTGGCCCTCAGATTTGGCCCCAAAATATCTTAGAACCCTTATTTTTCCACACCTCCCTCACTGTCCCCCCCTCGTACAAACTCCCGAGAGGCAAGGGGGTACAGGCCATAGCACAGGGGGCCCTTTTCCCCTAAGAGCTGGGGAGGAAAAGGGGGACTCCCCCCCGGAGATACCCCTATGTCCGTACTCAAAATCAATTGTGCGGTCCAAACCCTTCCCCTTCCAACCAGAAGATCGCCCGGGCAGATGCATGATCTTAGGGGTTTAAGTGGATGGAGTTATTAAGTCATGCTTTTTGCAGTGTTTTGTTTTTTTTTTTTTTTTTCTCCAAATTTCCCCATGGGAATTATGGAAAAGGAAACTTTGGGACCAGTTTTGGGACCCTTTTTATTTAATAAAATGGTCAAAAAATGGATGTTGTCGGGGAGAATTTATTAAAGTGTTTTTCTGTTATTTTGCTGTATTTTCTTACCATTTCTTTTCCAGTGTTAAAAATAGAGAGTTTGACAATGCCCTGTATAATGGTGCGGGGCTTGGTGTCAGCCTTGCGGTGTCCAAAAAAACAAAGCTGACCCCAAGCCATAGCGCTAGAAATAGAGAGACGTCTGTCACACACCTCATTTACGAGCACTGGAAAAGATACAGCGAAACAAAACAAAAACACTTTATTTAAATAACCACTCCCTGACAACATCCCCTATTGATCAATTTATTAAAAAATAAACCACATGGCCGACATGGTCCGGGTTTTAAACCCTGTAAAAATACAAAAACACTAATCAGCAAGCAGACCCGACTTCTAGATAGCTAGCCTCAATTAAGCAGTTAGGCCCCAAAATTAGTCAAACCCAAGCTATTAGATAGGTCCCCATCGCACTTGGTATATAGGCCACCCATTTTGTTGTAAGACCATCATAAGTAGATAGGGCTAACATTGGTTAAAGCCCACCCCGGGGAAAACCCTACGTAAAAATTGAAAAGATCCAATAGGTTTTTTAAGGCCCCAGATTGAAAGGTACGTAGGGGCAAGGCCTCAGTAAGAGGTAGTCTTAGGCCCACAGTTGGGGTTTGGGGGTTTGGGGGTAGGGGAAAGGGCATGGTAGATAGGTAAAAGAGAAGACCCCAGGTGGTAGGGCCGGCACAAGTTTGGTAGGATGGTGGACTTCCGTTACGTTGATACCTGATAGGTTGGTAAGCCCAGGTTGGGAGGTAAGGGCCCAATAGGTGGGTAGTAAGTAGGGGGGTCTAGATAGGCCACATGTAGGTAGGGATAAATGTCCTCAGCTATTCTCCCTTCAACTAAATTGTCCAGATGCATCAATCTTAGGAAAAGATTAATTTATGATGGTACCTTTCCACAGGCTAGAGTTACCCACATGTTTCCAGGGGCCTCAAACCTCTGCTCGAAAGCTTGCTGTCAAAAGGGAACACTCCATGTCTGGTGGAGCTGTCTTACTAGTGCATCTCAAAAAATTAGAATATCATTGAAAAATTAAAAGGGGTTTTCCAGGACTTTTTTTATTTTTGTAGGGCTCACAAATGTATTATATTAAACCTTGTAATGCACACTGTAAGGGCTTGTTCAACACGACGTTTTTGATCTTTTTTTTCTCTCTCTCTCTCTCTATTCCATTCATTCATCAGTCCGCCTGTCCATTCATTCATCAGTCCGCCTGTCCATTCATTCATTCATCAGTCCGCCTGTCCATTCATTCATTCATCAGTCCGCCTGTCCATTCATTCATTCATCAGTCCGCCTGTCCATTCATTCATTCATCAGTCCGCCTGTCCATTCATTCATCAGTCCGCCTGTCCATTCATTACTTCAGTCGCCCTTTCCCTTCATTCATTCATCGTCCGCCCTTCCTTCATCACAGTCCCCCCCTGTATTTAAATTTTTCTCCCCGCGCCCCACCATTTCTCCGCTCCCGCGCCAAACAGCCGAGCCCAGCAGACCCCACCCCCATTCCATCCCCCTGCAGCACCCACCACCCCGCCTCCTCCATCCCCCTGCAACACCTCACCACCCCCGCCATCCATCCCCCCGCAGCACCTCACCCCCACCCCCATCCATCCCCCTGCAACCCTCACCACCCAGCCCTCCATCCCCCCGCAACACCTCACCCCCAGCCACCATCCCCCTGCAACCTCACCCCCCAGCCCCCCATCCCCCCGCAGCCCTCACCACCCAGCCATCCCCTCCCCGCCCCTCACCCCCCAGCCATCCAACCCCCCGCAGACCCCCCAAACCCAGCCATCCATCCCCCTGGGAATCCCCCCCCACCCAGGCCCCCCCTCCCTTCAGCACCTCCAAACCCCCCAGCCCCTCCCCCCTCCCTGCAGAAACCCCACCCCCCGGGCCCTCCACCCCCCTTTCGCACCTCACCACCCCCCCCTCCCCCCCCCTGCAGCACCTCACCACCCCCCATCCATCTCCCTGCGCAAACCCCCCACCCACCCCTCCATCTCCCCGCGGGAAAACCCCACCACCCAATCCTTCCCCCCCCCCCAAAAAAACCCCACCTCTCCAAACCATCCCCTCCCCTTTAGCAAAAAAACCACCCCCGCCATCCTCTCCCTGCAGCCCAACCCCCACCACCCAGCCACCATTCCCCCCGCAGCACCTCACCACCCAGCATCCATCCCCCGCAGCAACCCCACCACCCACCATTTCCCTCCCCCCGCCCGAACCCCCCACCCAGCCATCCATCCCCTCGCAGCACCTCCCCCCGCCATCCTCCCCCCGGGGCACCTCACCACCCAGCCAACCATCCCCCCGCGCACCTCAAACCCCCCGCCAAAACCATCCCCCGGGACCCCCCTCACCCCCCTCCCCTCCCTCCCCCCGCAGAAACCCCACCCAAACCCCCCTTTCCCTCCCCTGCAGCCCTCCCAAACCCCGGGCCTCCATCTCCCGGCACCTCACCACCCAGCCCTCCCCCCTGCAGCACCCCACCCCCCAGCCCTCCCCTCCCCGCAGCACCTCCCCCCACCAAACCCCTCCCCGGCAGCCCCTCACCACCCAGCCATCCATCCCCCTGCAGCACCTCACCCCCCCAGCCATCCATCCCCCTGCAGCACCTCCCCATCCATCCCCCTGCAGCACCTCACCACCCAGCCATCCATCTCCCTGCAGCACCTCCACCCAAACCAACCTCCCCGAGCCCTCACCCCCAGCCACCACCAAACCCAAACACCTCAGCAACCCTTCCTCTTTTGCAGCACACCCCCACCACCCCCCTTTCCCTTCCCTGCCGCACCCCCACCACCCAGCCAGCCACCCCCCGCCAGCACCTCACCTCCCCATCCCTCCCCCCCAGCACCCCACCTCCCCATCCATTTCCCCCCGCAGCACCTTTACTCCCCTCCTTCCCCCCGCAGCCCCTTCACCCCTTTCCCCAACCCCCCCCTGGCCCCAAAAAAACACCTCACCTTTCCCCCTCCCTTCCCCCCTGGCCCCACCCCCCCATCCATCCCCCTGCAGCACCCCACCTCCCCATCCATCCCCCTGCAGCACCTCCCCTCCCCCTATCCCCCGCAGGGACCTCACCCCCCCCATCCTTTCCCCCCGCAGCACCTCACCTCCCCTCTCCCTCCCCCCCAGCACCTCCCCCTCCCCTTCCCTTTCCCCCCGCAGCACCTCACCCCCCCTTTCCCCCCGCAGCACCCACCTCCCCCTCCCTCCCTGCCGAAACCCCACCACCCAGCCCCTCCATCCCCCGCAGACCCCACCACCCCCCCATCCAAACTCCCTGCAAACCCCCTTACCCCCCAAAAGCCATCCCTCCCCCTGCCCGCACCTCACCAAACCCCGCCATTTTCCCTTTCCCCCCGCAGCACCTTAGACCCCGCCAACCCCTCCCCCCGCAGCACCTCCCCCACCCATTTCCCGGAGGGACCCCACCCTCCCCATCCAACCCCCCGCACACCTCACCAACCCGCCATTCCCCGCAGGAAAAACCCCAAACCCCCCAGCCTTCTCCCTGCAGAACCCCACCACCCAAACCCCCTTCCTTTCAGAACCTCACCCCCCAGCCATCCCTCCCCCCGCAGCACCATACCACCCAGCCATCCATCCCCCCGCGACCTTACCCCCCAGATCCATCCCCCTTTCAGCACCCACCCCCCACCATCCATCTCCCGGGAGCACCTCCCCCCCCACCCCCCCATCCATCCCCCCGCATCAACACCCCACCCAGCCATCCATCTCCCCGCCCGGCACTTTCACCCAGCCATCCATCCCCCCGCAGCAAACCCCACCACCCATTTTATTCCCCGCAGACCTCACCACCCAGCCACCATCCCCCCGCAGCACCTCACCACCCCCTTCCCCTTCCCCTGCAGCACCCCCCCCACCCCTCCCCTCCCGGGAGCACCTCACCACCCAGCCATCCAAAAATTTCCCCGCGCACCCACCACCCCGCCCCCCCATTTCCCTGCAGCCCCCTTTAACCCCCCCCAGCCATCCATCCCCCCCAGACCCTACCAAACCCCGCACCATCCCCCCCGACCTTACCACCCAGCCCTCCATTTCCCCCTTTTTGCAAACCCCAAACCCCCAAACCATCCAAACCCCTGCGGGCCCTTTTCCCCCCCGCCCCCATACCCTGCAACACCTCACCACCCCCGGGCCCTCCATTCCCCGCAAACACCTTACCCCCCGCCACCATCCCCCCGCAAAACCTCACCACCCCTCCATCTCCCCGCCACCCCCACCCCCCGCCTTTAAACCCCCCGCCGCACCTCACCACCCCGCCAGCCATCCATCCCCCCGCACACCTTACCACCCCCCTCCCCTCTCCCCGGCCCCCTAAACCCCCCGGGCCCCTTTTACCCCCCGCAGCACCCACCCCAGCCATCCCTCCATCTCCCTGCAAGGGAAACCCCCCCATCCCATCCCCCGGGAGCACCTCACCACCCAGCCCCCCCATTTTCCCCCGCAGCACCTCCCCCACCCAAAAACCCCTTCCCCCTCCCTGCAGCACCTCCCCAACCATTCCCTCTTTTTTTTTCAGGGAAACCCCAGCCCTCATCCTTTTTCAGCACCTCACCACCCCGCCATCCATTCCCTCTCCCCTGGGAGGGACCCCACCACCCAGCCAGCCCCTCTCCCGCAGCACCCCAACCCCCCCCATCCCACCCCCTGCGCACCCCACCAAACCCCGCCCCTCCATCCCCCCGCAGGGACCCACCACCCAAACCAGCCATCCCCCCCCGGGAAAAACACCTCACCACCCAGCCCTCCTTCCCCCGGGAGACCTCACCCCCCGCCATCCCTTTTCCCCCGCAGCACCCCCACCCACCACCTCTCCCTGCAGCACCTCCCTCCCCATCCACCCCCCGCGCACCACCTCCCTATCCATCCCCCTGCAGCACCCCAAACCCACCCCCAGCCCGCCACTTTACCTCTGATCCCCTGTCCGGCCGCCCCCTGCGCTTTTCGCATCCAATTTCAGAATACAAAGTGCCGCTGATATGTACCCAGAGTGCGGAGCGCTTTTGCACAGTTGCCAAAAGCGGACTCCATTATCTCCTATGGGCTTTTACTTGCATAAAACTAAATAATAATTGACATGTAAATGTGGATGCTAAAAGCGCAGCGGCGATCTCCCGTGAGAACAGCGATGCGCTTTTGCCATTGAAAGCGATGTTAATCACACTGACAATGGTTAGATCCGTTTTGCGGATCCGTAAAACGGATCACAAAAGCGTCGTGTGAACAAACCCTAATGAGTCTGTACAATATCTGGGGTTCTCGATTTGACATAAATTACTGATATTCGTTATCTTTTCAGTGATATTCTAATTTTTTGAGATGAACTAGTATCAGTGGTGTATCTACCGCCACATGGGGCCTGGCACATCCTGCCTCACAACGCACAAGCCATCTATCCTGAGCGTTCAGAGGCAGGTTCCTCCATCCCCGAGTCTGCCCGGTTAATTTAACTGTTTGCACATCCTCGGGACGCACAGTTGGCTCCCTGCTCCATTAGTAGGCCTAGTACTTCTAAGGCTGTAAAGGGGTAGTCCGTTTTGAGAAATTCTCTTTGCCGGCTGCTCATTGGTAGCTGCGATCCAGCCCTGCACGCTGGAGTTCTGAGTACAGCCGAGCGATAAATTACCTACAGCACGCCGGAGGAACGGGGATTAGGTGAGTTTAGTTCTTTATTAATTATTGTACTGGGGCCATAGGTAAATGAGCAAGACCACAGGTAGGTAGGCCGGCCCAAGTTAGGTAGGCAGGTGGACTTCCGTTACGTTGATAGGCCCTAGATAGGTTGGTAAGCTCCAGGTAGGTAGGTAAGTAGGCCTAAGTTAGGTAGGCCCCAGGTAGATAAGAAGGTGGTCGGTAGATAGGCCACATGTAGGTAGGTCCCAGTCGGGTTGGTAGTAAGGGCCCCAGTACAAAAATTAATAAAGAACTAAACCATACATGCCAACTCTCCCGCTTTTGGCGGGGGGGGAGGTCACGCTAATTGGGGTCCCCCCCCCCGCCCTCCCGGCCGAGTTGGGGGGGGGGGGGGGCTCTTTAACTGACCACGGCGACAGAGTAGCGCTGGTGCGCTACTCTGGCGCCGCTGGGCCGTTCCCACAGGTGGGTGAAACGGCCGCTGCACCCGCCCGGAGTCTCGCTGTGCAGGGAGGAGGCAGGAGGGATCGTTCCCTCCTCCCCCTGTATGTACAGCGCCGGTGCGTGCCGTACATACTGGTCAGCGGCGCAGGGGGAGTGACACACGGCTGCTCTCACTCCCCCCTGCGACGCTGAGATCGTCCGGAGCTGCAGGAGCCTGGTGAGGTGAGTGGCTTTTTATTATTTTATTTTTATTAGCTTTAGGGGGGCAGCTACCTGGTCACAATGGGGGCAGCTACCTGGCTAAACAATGGGGGCGCTACCCTAACAAAGTGGGCAATACCTGGCTAACAATGGGAGCATGTACCTGGCAACAGAGGGGGCACTACCTGGCAAACAATCGGGGACATCTACCTGGCTAACAATCGGGGACATCTACCTGGCTAACAATCGGGGACATCTACCTGGCTAACAATCGGGGACATCTACCTGGCTAACAATAGGGGCATCTACCTGGCAACAGAGGGGGCATCTCCCTGGCTAACAATGGGGCATCTACCTGGTTAACAATGGGGGCATCTACCTGGCTAACAATGAGGGCATCTACCTGGCTAACAATGGGGGCATCTACCTGGCAACAGAGGGGGCATCTACCTGGCAACAGAGGGGCACTACCCTAACAAAGTGGGCAATACCTGGCTAACAATGGGAGCATCTACCTGGCAACAGAGGGGGGCATCTACCTGGCTAACAAAGGGTGGCATCTACCTGGCAACAGAGGGGGCATCTACCTGGCAACAGAGGGGGCATCTACCTGGCAACAGAGGGGGCATCTACCTGGCAACAGAGGGGGCACTACCTAACAAAGTGGGCAATACCTGGCTAACAATGGGGGCATCTACCTGGCACACAGAGGGGGCACTACCTGACAAACAAAGGGTGGCATCTATCTGGCTACAAGGGGGCATCCTGTAAGGGGCACTACCTGGTTATGGGGGGCTACTACCTGACTATAAGGGCATCTACCTGGCTTTCTTCCAAAGCCGTTATGCAGTTAGGTGGAGTGGGTGTGGCTTTTTGAAGGGGCATGGCACACCAACAAAATGGGCGTGTCCATGCAAGTTTTTTGTCGCAGCACGCTCCGCCCACTACAATCCCCTGCTTTTTCCGTTTCAAAAGTTGGCAACTGTGAACTAAACTCACCTTATCCCCGTTCCTCCGGTAATTTATCGCTCGGCTGTAACACAGCACATATACCCAGTACACACATAGGTGTGTGTGTAAGGGGACTCGGCGGCCACTGTTGTCCATATCGGGACAGATATTTCTAGCCCAGCAGTCACTGTATCCCCGCTGTTTGGGGACGCTTCAGGGGCCGTGTCTGAGCACAGACTGACGCGCTCCCGCCACAGTCCCGGAGCCCTCTCTTTCTGACACGAGTCCCCGCCATATCGCGACACTGCAGCACATGGCGCGCTCGCTCACAGTGACGCAATGTTTTCATGGCCGGCGGGGCGGAGCCTCAGGCCTCCAGGTCGGTTGGATCCGGTCTGGGTGAAGCAAACAGCTCCGCGCAGGCGCAGAGAGACAGCTGTGATTAGCGGCACGTACAGAGGAGGCCGGCGCTGCCATCACGTGAGCCCCGCCCTCCACCAATAGCGTCGCTCGGCGTCCTGCGTCGTGTGAGCTGTGGCCACACCCCCTCCTAGAAGTTATATAAGGGTGGCGAACAGAGCCGTGCGTCAGCCCTCTCATGTCAACAGCGGCGGAAGGCTCGGAGGCTGTGAGCAGTGCGCCCTCCACTGCGGAGCCCTGCAGGTAGGTGGCCGGCGTCGTGCCCTGCTGCTGCCGCCGCCGCCCCGCGTCTTGCTCGCCGCTGATTGGCGGAGCCGCTGTGTTTTTCTTGATGTGACCGTTAAAAAGTAAATAGCGCGTTCTCTGCCGCAGACGTTGCGGAGCGCTGTGCGCAGGCGCCAGAAGCTTGGGGCTCGTGGTGTGCGCGGGCATCGGCTCCGGTGTCGCCCACATTCCTTCCCTCGGCAGCAGCTGAGGTCATGTGGCCGTGACTCTGCTAATACCTGCGGCTCAGAGCAGCTGCTGCGGGCGCGTCAGGGCCTGGCATGTGCTGCGGTGACAGCAGACTCCTTGCCAGGGCTTTGTTCACACACCGCAGCGGCAAAACGCATCTGGCTCTTCATACCCCCATAGAAAAGCCTGGATCTTCATTAGGAACCGCAGTTATATCCTTACCAAAAGTGCTTCTCCGGCTGCATGTCAGCGAGTGCTGGGCTGCACGGTGCAAGTCCGCAGCGCCCCCTATGGGCCGGACCTATGTGAAAAATCTCATAAGATCTCTCCATTTACTGCAGCCTCTGTAGCCATAAGCCTGGCCGCGGTCACCTGCCTCAGAGGGAAGGCTGCCAACACGGTTACCTGGCGCCGCTCGGGGTGAAGGTGCCTGGCACAGCCGCCGCTGCACTCATTACCCAGCAGAGCATTGACCGTCTGGGGCTGTGACCTCCCAAACTGCTGGCCTGCATCCCTGGTGCAGCGCTGGTTACACAGTCCTCCCAGCAGCGCCGAATCCTATCGGCACGTTCTGTCAATTTAAGGCCTTTGTGTATCAACCAAGTCTGATGTCACCATTGTACGGTGTGTGTATATACCCAGTGTCCCCGAAAATAAGGCAGTGTCTTATATTAGTTTTTGCTCCTAAAGACGAGCTCAGACTTATTTTCAGGGGATGTCTTATCTTTCCATGAACAAGAATTCCCATTTATTGTTGAACTAAACATCCACCTGTATTAATATTCTGCAGTGATTCCATCACAAACATCAGCAGAAGCAGCAGAACTCTGGTTTTCTATAGAGCACCAGTGGGGACTGTGGGGACTGCTGCACAGATTTTCTATAGAGCACCAGTGGGGACTGTGGGGACTGCTGCACAGGTTTTCTATAGAGCACCAGTGGGGACTGTGGGGACTGCTGCACAGGTTTTCCATAGAGCACCAGTGGGGACTGCTGCACAGGTTTTCCATAGAGCACCTGTGGGGACTGCTGCACAGGTTTTCCATAGAGCACCTGTGGGGACTGCTGCACGGGTTTTCCATAGAGCACCTGTGGGGACTGCTGCACGGGTTTTCCATAGCTCCCCGTTCTGCTCATTTTTGGCCGGTTTTTCAGGCGGTCTGCAAAACCGCAAACCTGCCGAAAACCCTTGCCGTGAGACATGCCCTTAGGCCACTGAGCGGTGCCGTGTGGTTGGACCACAGACTTTTTACTGTTAATTATTGCGGTTTTATCAAATTGTAATGTTTCACCTAGTAAAGCCGGGTTGTCAGTAGCTTATTGCGAAGGGGCAGCAGTTTGTGGTAAATGTTTTTCTTTTTAAAATTCAAACAAGCTATTCCTATATTTGTCCCAGACCTCTGGTGTGACACAGGAGTGCCCGGCACGCCACCTGCTGCTGCTGCTCATGTGATCAGGGTGGGGGCATTTCTTAACGTGAATGCGTGTGGAAAGTAAGGCTATGTTCACACGGCGCCGCCGGTAATGATAGTCTATGGGCCGGCGAGGTGCCAGCCCCCCCCCGCTCCCGTCCCCACGGCGTAATTACACCCCACAAATAAGCCGTGTGAACAGAGACTTACAGCAGACATTTGCAGGTGAATCTGCGCCTCAATCTCCAGCCGCTGATGCCGCTTTTCGTTTGCCGTTTACCTGATTGGCTTTAAATTCTGCAGTAAATCTTGGATAGAAATTGACGTGTTACGGATTTCAGTCTGATCTGTAATTAAGTTTCCGAGCTGAAAAGTTTTCACCATTTGAACTTTTAGGTTTGAAAATCTGCAGCAAATCCATCCCATGTACATTGATCCTTAAGTCTACTCCCCTGGATTACATTGTGCAGAACGTACTGTTGCTGTAACCCATATGTCAGACTCCAGGCCCACATGCTGGATCCAGGCCGCCATGTGAATTGATGCGAATGGTGAGAACTTAGACTGTGGAAGTAGGGATAGACAAGCTCCCGATGCAGCAGGACTGGCAGAGGGGGCAATGCCAGCACATGGTACGGGTGCCATTTGTAATTCAGTTGTGGTACTACATGTCCTGTACTGCTCTTACATGTTTTAATGCAGAGATTGGCAGTCTACTAGTGCCGCTCTGCAGTGCAGTACTACATGCCCTGTAATGCTCTTACATACATTTATTGCAGTGCATGCAGTGATTGGTCTATAGAGCTTCTATACAGTACAGTGCGGTACTACATGTCCTGTACTGCTCTTACATGTATTAGTGAGGTGCATGCAGTGATTGGTGGTCTATAGCGCCTCCCTACAGTACAGTGCGGTACTACATGTCCTGTACTGCTCTTACATGTATTAGTGAGGTGCTTGCAGTGATTGGTGGTCTATAGCGCCTCCCTTCAGTACAGTCAGTGCGGTACTACATGCCTGTATGCTCTACATGTATTGGTGAGGTGCATGCGTGATTGGAGGTCTATAGCGCCTCTCTACAGTACAGTGCGGTACTACATGCCCTGTACTGCTCTTACATGTATTAGTGAGGTGCATGCAGTGATTGGTGGTCTATAGCACCTCTCTACAGTACAGTGCGGTACTACATGTCCTGTACTGCTCTTACATGTATTAGTGAGGTGCAGGCAGTGATTGGTGGTCTATAGCGCCTCTCTACAGTACAGTGCGGTACTATATGTCCTGTACTGCTCTTACATGTATTAGTGAGGTGCATGCAGTGATTGGCGGTCTATAGCGCATCTACAGTACAGTGCGGTACTACGTGACCTGTACTGCTCTTACATGTATTAGTGAGGTGCATACAGTGATTGGCAGTCTATAGCGCCTCTCTACAGTACAGTGCGGTACTACATGTCCTGTACTGCTCTTACATGTATTGGTGAGATGCATTCAGTGATTGGTGGTCTATAGCACCTCTCTACAGTACAGTACGGTACTACATGTCCTGTACTGCTCAAACATCTATAAGACAGGTGCATGCAGAGACTGGGTCTATAGTGCCTCTCTACAGTACAGTGCAGTGCAGTACTACATGTCCTGTTCTGCTCTTACATGTATTAGTGAGGTGCATGCAGTGATTGGTGGTCTATAGCGCCTCTCTACAGTACAGTGCAGTGCAGTACTACATGTCCTGTGCTGCTCTTACATGTATTAGTGAGGTGCATGTAGTGATTGGTGGTTTATAGCATCTCTCTACAGTACAGTGCGGTACTACATGTCCTGTGCTGCTCTTACATGTATTAGTGAGGTGCATGTAGTGATTGGCGGTCTATAGCGCCTCTCTACAGTACAATGTGGTACTACATGTCCTGTACTGCTCTTACATGTATTAGTGAGGTGCATGCAGTGATTGGTGGTCTATAGCGCCTCTCTACAGTACAGTGCAGTGCAGTACTACATGTCCTGTACTGCTCTACATGTATTAGTGAGGTGCATGCAGTGATTGGTGGTGTATAGCGTCTCTCTACAGTTCTGTGCGGTACTACATGTCCTGTACTGCTCTTACATGTATTAGTGAGGTGCATGCAGTGATTGGCGGTCTATAGCCCCTCTCTACAGTACAGTGCAGTACTACATGTCCTGTACTGCTCTTACATGTATTAGTGAGGTGTATGCAGTGATTGGCGGTCTATAGCGCCTCTCTACAGTACAGTGCGGTACTATATGTCCTGTACTGCTCTTACATGTATTAGTGAGGTGCATGCAGTGATTAACGGTCTATAGCTCCTCTCTACAGTACAGTGCGATACTACATGTCCTGTACTGCTCTTACATGTATTAGTAAGGTGAATACAGTGATTGGCGGTCTATAGCGCCTCTCTACAGTACAGTGCGGTACTACATGTCCTGTACTGCTCTTAAATGTATTAGTGAGGTGCATGCAGTGATTGGTGGTCTATAGGTTCTCCCTACAGTACAGTGCGGTACTACATGTCCTGTGCTGCTCTTACATGTATTAGTGAGGTGCATGCAGTGATTGGCGGTCTATAGCACCTCTCTACAGTACAGTGCGGTACTACATGTCCTGTGCTGCTCTTACATGTATTAGTGAGGTGCATGCAGTGATTGGTGGTCTAGTAGCGCCTCTCTACAGTATAGTGCAGTACTACATGCCCTGTACTGCTCTTACATGTATTAGTGAGGTACATGCAGTGATTGATGGTCTATAGCGCTTCTCTACAGTACAGTTCGGTACTACTTGTCCTGTACTGCTCTTACATGTATTAGTGAGGTGTATGCAGTGATTGGTGGTGTATAGCTCCTCTCTACAGTACAGTGCGGTACTACGTGACCTGTACTGCTCTTACATGTATTAGTGAGGTGCATACAGAGATTGGAGGTCTATAGCGCCTCTCTACAGTACAGTGCGGTACTACATGCCCTGTACTGCTCTTACATGTATTAGTAAGGTGCATGCAGTGATTGGCGGTCTATAGCACCTCCCTACAGTACAGTGCGGTACTACATGTCCTGCACTGCTCTTACATGTATTAGTGAGGTGCATGCAGTGACTGCTGGTCTATAGCGCCTCTCTACAGCACACTGCGGTACTACATGTCCTGTACTGCTCTTACATGTATTAGTGAGGTACATGCAGTGATTGGGGTCTATAGCGCCTCTCTACAGTACAGTGCGGTACTACATGTCCTGTACTGCTTACATGTATTAGTGAGATGCATGCAGTGATTGGTGGTCTATAGCACCTCTCTACAGTACAGTGCGGTACTACATGTCCTGTACTGCTCTTACATGTATTAGTGAGGTGCATACAGTGATTGGTGGTCTATAGCGCCTCTCTACAGAACAATGCGGTACTACATGTCCTGTACTGTTCGTTACATGTCCAGATGAGTGACTCCTTCGGACACAAGGTGAGGGCCTTTTCTTTTTGTCTGTTGGATTTATCAATGGCGTCACTTAGACCGCACAGTTTTATAATGCGCTCCATTTATCCTGGTGTTAGGTCTCCTGTATCTTTGCATTGTCTAATAGTTGGCTTATTGTACGCCACCGGTCGTGGTAAAATGTTGTCGCATGGCGTCCAGCGAAGCTGCAGAGGTGTCTGTACGACACAATGTGGGGTGAAGCATGTACTCCAATCTAACCTTAAATGTTGGTGATTTGTGTAAGAAGTACACGACTCAGGCTCCTGGCCTCAAAGTAGGATGTGATTTCCAGCAACTCTTTCTGATATGTTGTAGGAGTTGCTTCATCGTAAGTCACCAACTTTCCACCAAAATAATTTTTTAGGAGTATTTAAATTCCACATGTTATCACGGACTTGTTTTATCTGCTTGATTTTCTTCATTCTTTGCATTATATTGGTGACATTTTGGGGCTTCAGAACCAATTAAAGGGGTTTTACCACAAAGTAAAATTGACGTGGGAAGTTTGAAAATTAAATAATAAACATTTTCACCATTGATTATTAAAAATTCTGCACTGTTTTTATTTTAGCTGCTCCTTCAGGGCTAGTTCACACGGCTTATTGCCGACGTAATTGCGGGGACGGATTTCGCCCCACGATTATGCCGCGGGGCGGGGGGCCGGCAGCTCGCCGTCCCCATAGACATTGCATTATTCACGGCGCGTACACGTCGTAAGTAATTGACATGTTCTCTGAGAACTGTGGATTACCGTAATGACAGAGACGGATTTCAGCCATATTGGAGTGCAGATACGGCGCGCAGTACGACTGAAATCAGTGCCCAAATCAGCCATGTGAACGAGGCCTCAGTGATCCATTATTTACAGCTCATCTCCATGGGATACGACCAGAGCTGAGAGCTCCTCAGTCCTGGTCGCACATGCTCAGACACCACCTCTCCTCTCAGGCAGCTACTGAGTGTTCAAACCCCAGGTGCTGTGACTCTACTCCTGTCCTCTGTACTTCTTAGTAATTAGTCAAACAGTGCAAATAAATAAAAAAAAAATAAACCTCAATCAGGTCTGTGCATTGATAAAGAGGAAAAAAATCCACAGGTTTGGTTCCTACAGGGATTTGAACCAAAGACCCTTATGCTGTAAAGCAAAAATTTTACCTCTGACCTACAATGTACCTACTCACAATGCTTTACATAAACAGACCTTTCTTTGACTAGAGAGAGGAAAGTCATGGTGAAGTCATCCTGCTGGGTCACATGATATGCAATTCAAACAAATCACACACGCCCCCTTCTGAGCACACAGAGCTGAAGAGCTGGATGCAGGAGGTATGAAATGAGATTCTGGCAAAACCTCTTTAACAGGTTTTTACAGAGTTATGGTTTCAACATGGTGCTCGTCCACCTAGTAAAAAAAAAAATAATCATGTCCTCAGCTGCAGGGGCCCCAATTAAAAATGCTCCCCTCTCCATTCTCTGACTCCATCGCCGGGTCTCCTTGGTCTTCAGTTTCCATTCTGATGCCTCCAAATGGGGAATGAAAAATACCTGGTCCATCCAGACCCGCCCAGGTTCCCACTAATCTCCACTTTCTGATCCGTCTCCACACAGACATGGAAAGAGAGGTCACCGCTGCCGGCAGTGATTTCAGGGCACGAGGAGGAGGGTTGTTTGGAGGTGTGCAGCGCATGTGATGGAGCCTATTGTCTATCTTTGGACTGTTTGGTATTGAGTATTCCTGTTTATCACAATTTGCACATTTTGGTATGTTAGTATAGTGTAGTCCTTTTTATTTCTAGGGTGTTCCGCTGCGGGGTCGTCCCTTTCGGGGCGGGTGCTCCACGTATGTATGTATCCACATGTTTACAATTGCGTGGTTTAGTAAGGTCTTTTTGACCTTTTATGGGTCTTCGGTTTTTTTTATTGTATTAATAAAAGTTCTATATGTACCCTAAGGCATCCTTATTCATTTCAGTAGATTTTGTAATGTGTATCTTCGACCTCATTGGGGTTTTTTTGCCTTCCTCTGGATCAACACTTTAGCAAAATTGGCTGAACTGGATGGACGTCTTGTCTTTTTTCAGCCTTACTAACTATGTAACTAATCTTTCCACGTCAGCTGGGGAATGCGGGCACGTGACTCGACGTATGTGACGTTAATGAGACCGCCTTGGCTTTGTTGTTGGTATTCCTGCAGCAGTAAAGGGGCTTATTGGGTTGATGACCGCAGGAAGGCGTCGGGCTGGGTTCACACACGCCTCATTGGAGTCTGGCACATCAGTTATTCCTGTGTTCTTTACCTTTTTGGCACAGTCCTGGCTTTTCAAAAAAATGCTGTGTGCACAACGTATGTAGACACACACTTCTCATTTGTTGGAAAATCTAATGCTCTAGTTATTGCAGTAAGTGCAGAGAACCTGGTGACAGATGCGCTTTAAAGGAACATTAAACCTACAAGTGAAGAATGACGTTCCCAGAAGAGATGCGCGTCTGTCAGACTTGGTTGCAGGCGCATGCAGAGGACACGGGGGCTTCTCACTGATCCGGTCTGGTTTCAGATGAGGGAGGGGGTCTCCTGTAGCATTCAGCTGAGCTCCTTGAGGATATGTTGAGACGGGTTAGGTCGGCTGCAGGTTCTCTATTGCAGACCCGCGGAGTTAAACGTGCCCAAACTTTCTTAAATTTGTGATCTTTCGGTTTTAGAAAACCTGCAGCAGCCCTGACCCGTCTGGATGTCCCCTTTAGGGCTCGTTTACACGGCAGAGGACCGGTATTTGTCCGGTTTGTGTGCTGTGCACACGGCTGCAGGGGGGGAGGGGGGTGTTGATTTTCTCCGCGATGAGCGGAGAATAGCCCTCCCCATTCATCTGCACATATTCCATCCAAAAAACCGGATGGAAGAATGTGCATGTTCAATGTTTTTCGGCCGGCCGGCGGTTTGAAAACCCGTGCAGTTTTCCATAGGAGCCCGTTGTGTGTGTTTGCTTACGGTCTTTCAGACGGGTTTGCAAAACCGCAAACCGTCTGAGAAGCCGGCCGCAAACCTGTGTCGTGGGGACATGCCCTTAGGGTGCGTTCACACGGCAAAAGACGAAAACAGCTCTGTTTTTACCTCACATTTCAAGCAGTTTTTGGACTGTTTGGCCGTGTCCCCATAGCGCGGGTTTACGGCTGGTTTTTAGGACGGTTTGCGGTTTTGCAGACTGAATGAAAAACCGGCCGCAAACGAACACAACGGGCTTCTATGGAAAACCCGTATAGCGGTCCCCACTGCACGGTTTTGCCGCCCGAAAGACATACAACATGCACATTCTTGCGTCCGGTTTTCGGACGGAATATGTGTAAGTGAATGAGAAGGGGGAGGGCTCATCACGGAAAAAAGCAGCCCCCCTGCGGCCGTGTGCACGGCGCACAAACAGGACAAATACCGGTCGGATAAACCGGCACATCGGTTGCCTGAGAAACTGTCTGGCAGAAAATCTGTTTAGTCTGGACTGCTGAACGGATTTTCTATCAGTCTATGGGGATGGTTGCTTATCTGTTTTCAAACTGTTGGAAAAACCGTCCAAAGAGCAAGCCGCGTAGACGGGCCCTAAACATTGGCAGCACAAATCCACAGGTGACATTGTTTAAGAATTTTTGGTTCTATTTTTTTTTTAAATTTTCCATATCACTTTCCATATTTTTTTTAATAATGCTTAAGTCCTGCAGTTTTCACTTTGGCCACTAGGTCTAATAATAGTCTGACACTTCCTGTTCTGTACAGATAGATTCTCGGATGTCTGCTCATTCTTAACACTAGCAGGGTCAAACTGAAAGGGGACACCAGTGTGAATAGATAACCCGGGATCCACCAGTCGCAAGAGGAGATGGTCACAGCTCCTCCTCCTCCCCTCTCTGCACAGTGATTTCTTCCCAGGTCACAGAGCATGACTAGAAAACTCTCCTATAGAAGTGAATGGGACGGAGTCAGTCTGAAGTCTCCTATGTGCATGAAACTACTGTAAAGCATCTCTGACTGCTGTTAAAGCAGTGCAAACACGGCCTAGTGGCCAAAGTGAGAACTGCAAGACTTAAGAATTAAAAAATATTGAAAGTCCTATGAAAAATTAAAAAAGCCAGAAATTCCCCCAAAAAATGTGTAAAACATAAAAATGGGACTTAAACAATGACTCATTTAGTGATGACACGTTCCCTTTAAGAAAAAATAAATAAAACATCCCTCCTTTTACCATTTTACAAAAAAGTTAAACATGATTGGTACCCCCTCCCCCCTGTTTACGTTGGGTATGTCTTATAGACTGAAAAATATGGTAAAAATAAGAAAAAGTCACAGGAATTTCCTTTATACCTTTGAATCCTGCATTAAAAATCAAACTGTTCGTGTCACGGTCCCAGCCTTGAAGTGGTTAATATTTATTTGGCCCATAAGTTGCCTGCTCAGCTGTTGGCTGGGGCTGGTTTTACTTGCTCTGTAGTCGGGCTGTGATTGTGTCCTCACCTGAAGTGAACGTCTACTTTTTATCATATTTAATTTCTTAATATCGCTTTATAGTGGTCAAGGTTCTGTTGTGCAAGAGGCCGAGCTCTGAATCATCTGCATCGCTGTGTAACTGCTGCAACCACCGGTGTGTGTCTAGGGGCGAACTGCGCTGTTATAAAGATCCATGTCTGCAGTAAGCTCCCCCTAGTGGTAGCAGTAGGGTGCTAGTCATTTATGTTTTTCTTTAGTTGGAGCGGTGTAGCAAGAAAAACTGAACTTTGCTATAAAAAAAATAAGCACAATTAATGTAGGGTGGAAATGGCTAAAATTATTTTCACATTAGAGTCCAGTCTGTTGTTGAATTTTCCAGTGTATACTGAGAGAAGGGGAACATCTCTCCTTATGGAGAGCACCAGTTAAGGTGTGTAGTGTTTGCCTTTTAGCCCACTACTAAGCATCTGCATATCACAAGGCATTATGGGAAAGGTGCTGGGAAGCTCACTGCGCCCTCTATAGGTTGTAACAAATCCTCAATTTACTTCTGATTCACTGAATCTTTGAGAAGCAAAAATGACTATTAGTGAAAGATTCAGTGAATCAGAAGTAAATTGAGGATTTGTTACAACCTATAGAGGGCGCAGTGAGCTTCCCAGCTCCTTTCCCATAATGCCCAGTGTATACTGTGCATTATCCATATTTTTTCGTTGATGACTGCAGGTAGCGGTGCTTTTTTGTGCTGTAAAAAGGAAATGTATACTGATGTCGGTCAGTGCGACAGGACGCTTCTGGCCTCTGGGTGAGTTGAGGGACAGTTGCATTTATACTATAGACTAGTTTCCAAGTTTGGTCTCCTGTCTACTGTACTCCGGACCATAAGACCACCCCCAATAAGACGCACCGGGCCCATAAGCCCCGAAACCCGGCCCCAAAGACCCCCGGACCATAAGACCACCGGACCAAAAGACGCACCGGACCATAAGACCCCCGGGACCATAAGAACGAAACCGGACCAAAAAAGACGCAACCGGACCAAAGACCACCGGCCCCATAAACGCCCCGGAACCATAAGACGCCCCGGACCATAAGCCCACCCGGACCAAAAAGACGAAACCGGACCTAAAGCCCCGGCCCATAAGCCCGCACCGGACCATAAGACCCCAACCTACAGCCCTCTAGCACACACACTTATTTCTGCTTAAAGGAAAGGGGGCCCTTTCCTTGTGTTTTGGGGGGGGTTGGAAAGGGGCCCCCAAAAAGGGTGCTAAATGTAAATGCGAAAGGGCCTAAATTATGTGCCCCAAAGGGGTTTGGGGGCTACAAGGGGGGGTATGCCCAGGGTAAAAGGGGCCCTGTGCAAGTCTTGTGCTTGGGAAGGCTTAATGGGCCCGGGAAAGGGTTTTGTAATTTTGGGGCTGCAGGCCTCAACCTGTGTGCTCCTCAGAGGGGTTTGGGGCCACTGGGGTATTTTTGGCTAGGGTACAGGGGTTGCGTGGGACTACACGACGTACCACCATTTTCCTCCCAAATTTTTTGGGGGAAAAAAGTGCGTCTTATAGTCCGAAAAATATTTGTTTCTCTGCTCTTTGATTGGTATAAAGGGAGTATACCTTTTGGGGGAAAAAAAGGAAAAAAAAAATTTTAGAAACTGAAGGGGAAACTGGCGTTGTCTATTTACAAAAACAATCCCCGGGCAGGGAGGGAAAATCGGAATTTCTTTAAGAAATTAAATTTTTTGTTTTTTCCCTGGGTTCCCCCGTGAACGACATTGAAACCAAGGGTCTTTCTCGTTTGCGAAATTTGACCCTTTCAGTCTTTCCCCCGTTTTGCAGGGTCTCTTTCCAGCCATCTGAGATCTCCAGTCCCCCATTTTTTCTTCCCTAAAAGCAAACCCTTTTTACCAGCAAACCGGGCAGTATTCAACTCCCTTTGGGGTTTTGAACTATTTTCCCCCCGAAATTTTAAAAATTTTGGGAAAATTTTTTTTTGCAAATATGGTACAGAAAAAAAGTCCTGAAATGTAAGGTTTTCACCGCTCCTTTAAGGTAAGTTGACTTTTTGGGTTTGAATTATTTTTATTGTGCTTCATTGTCCTGCAGCATAAAGTAATTTGAACGAGTGTTCCACACCAATGTGTGAGCAGAATACATTTTTTTTTATTAAAGTGTCCTTCAGAGAACCTAAGGGGCTGTCTCACTGCCTTTATGTTAAAGATCTTGCAAAAACAATCACTTTGAAATTTGGGGTTTCCATTAACAGGTCCTACCAATTCCTAGAACCCCCTCTGTAGGGGCTGCATCACTCCTCATTTTGCAGACTAAGACCGTGTGATCTTTTCCTGATAGGCGCCAGCACGGTCCTAACTACAGACCTGTGTATTCCCCTGATGGGGCTGCCACACGTACTAAGCAACAGACCTGTTACCCTTTCCCTATAGCTCCCAGCACTGGTCCTAAACTACAGACCTGTGTGTCCTCCTGATAGCGCCACCCCCGGGTTTCAAAACACAGACCTTGTTTTTCCCCCTGATGGGCTCCACACGGGTTTCTATAGCTAAACCGTGTGATCTTCCTGAAGGCGCCCACTGGTCGCTATAGCACAGACCGTTATCTCCCTATGGGCTGCCACACTGGTCACATAGCTACAGACCTGTTTTCTCTCCTGTAGGCGCCAACTGGCCAAAGCTACAGCCCTGTTTATTCTCCTAAGCCAGCACTGGCACTAAGCACAACCGTGTTTTCCTCCTGATGGGCGCCGCACGGGTCCAAAACAACAGACCTTGATCTCCCTAAAGGGCTCCCAGCGGTTTGCTATAGCACAGACCGGTTTCCTAAGCTCACATGCCCATAAAACCCCAAAAGGGGGTTTTTCCCCCTTTTAATGTTGACGTGGTTAAAAAGGGGTAAACCTTTTCCTTATAGGGGAATTAAAAAAAAAGTGAAGCCTCTGAGAGCGCAGCCTGACAAAAAGCCCTTAGTTTTCCCGGCTGTTTATATTGCTAGCCAGCACTGATCTGGCAGGCTCCGGCCTGCTTCGTTTTTTTTGCATTTTTATCTGATGGGAGGAACACGGGAAGGGCTTTGAAAAAAGGGGAGAAAAAGCATGTTACTGGGGATCTGCACTAGCTTGTTTTTGTCAGAGCCTGTCCTGTATAGAGAAAACCCTGGTTTGAAGAATTTTCTAGTAAACGGGAGAGTCCCTGCCAGCACCCCCCCCCCAATGGGTTTGTGCCCATTGTAGGTGCTTTTAGTACAGGACAGGGGTCAGCACTGTGGCTGCGCAGCCCCATACACACGAGCTGCGTTGGCCTGTGAGTTCTGATAGAAGTTTTTCAGCATTTTTGTGCGTAGTATTTTTCAAGGGCGGGCCCAAATTAGTGTTTTACCCCCATCATGAGGCTTCCATGGTCTTGTCTCCAGTTTGCTTATGGTCTTACCTTAGGTCATCTTTTAGGAGGTGCTTGGCATTTCAGTTATCACATCACCCCATGGGGTCTTCTGTTTTGGAGATCTCCATTCATCTACAGTAGCTACAGGTCATCTGGTGTCTTGCTTTTCCCCCCCCATCACAGGTAAAGTTGAATGCTTGTTATTGACAGGTATCTGTTCTGCACCAGGACGCTCTTTTGTCATTATGGACTCCTCCCGTTCAGGGGGAAAGCGGGACGTCATAGCCGTTCTTCGGGAAGGTGTTTTTGCCCCCAACCCAAGTTAAATTTAGAGAGGCTGTTTTCTCAAAAGCCTGGAAAAATGAATAAAAAGGGGTGAGGTCATGTAAAGCAGGATTGAGGGAAAGGGCAATAAAATAATAAATAAATATATTAAATATATATATATATATAATAAATATATTTTAAAAATATAATATAATATATAAGTTATGTATATATATATCTTCCAGAAAAAAATTCAGAGACTCCACAAAGCCCCCGAGGTTTGCCTTTTTTACAATTTTTTTGTTCAAAACCACCTTTTGGTTTTCAATACGCCTGAACCCTTCTGGGCTTTTAATCAATTCAACAGTTTTGACCAAATCTGATCCCATTTTTTTTTTAAACTCCCCCAATGTTCAAAAGATCAAACCATTGTTACCCTTTTGCTTGTCATGCTGTTCTACCTAAATAGCTTGATTATTGATCATAAGGTGGAAAAAAAGCCTGATGGACATTTTTTCTACAGGAAAGTTATCACTTAAACAGCGCCGTATAGGGGGGTCGGAGGTTTGGGAAATTGAGGAGTCGGGGCTTTGGTTGCCCTGCTTTTCAGTGCATTGATGGCATTTTTGTGTAAGGGAGGTTGCACCCTTGTAACTGTTGCCTTCAGTCGTGGTCCACAGATTGAGCAGGAGCGGGATAACCCCAGGCTCTTTTTTCCTTTTACTTTTGGAATGCCTTAAAAGGGGTTTCCGCATATTTCTTTTAAAGTGGGATAGTAGGGCTATGCCCCCGTTTTTTTTGGGAAAAACAAAAGTTTCTGTAATAGAATAACTTGCACTTAGTTTATTTTTTTTCCCAAACGGGGGAAAGATCCAGGTATAGACTGTTTAAGCTGTTATAAAATATATACACAATAAAGATAAACCTTCATTTTCTACAGTCCCTATTTTACGTCCAAAAATAGTTTGATAATCAGTGTTATTATTTATTTTAGAGCGCCCTTGGTTCCAGGGCTCTGTACATTCGGGGGGTTACATACATAAGTCAGACAATAGTGACAATATGTGACTAACAACAGGTACAGAGGGAGAGAGGGCCCTGCCCGCGAGGGCTTACAGTCTACAGGAGGGAAGAGACAGAGGTGAGGGGCGGACATGGTTGTGGGGTGGTGTACTGCTGGCAGGGTTATTGTTGGTTCCTTCAATCCTGAAGAGATGGATTTTCAGGATATGTTTGAGGCTGGTGAGAGGGGGAAGAGTCTGATGTGTTGGGGCAGTGAGTTCCAGAGTGTGGGGGAAGCACGGGAGAAGTCGTGGAGACGGTTGTGTAAGAAGCTGAATAAGGGGAAGCAGAGGAGAAGGTCCTGTGAGGAGCGGAGATGCGTGGGGGAGATATTGAAATTATGGCAGAGAAGTATGGAGGGGAGAGGTCATGGAGAGCCTTGTAGTCATGGTTAGTAGCTTGAAATGAATTCGCTGGGCAATGGGAAGCCAGTGAAGGGATTGGCAGAGGGAGAGCAGAGGAGTAGCAGGAGAGAGGTGATAAGACGGGCAGCGAGTTAAGGATGGATTGGAGGGAGCGAGGGTGCTAGCTGGGAGGCCACTGAGAAGGATGTGCAGTATCTAGGCGGGAGATGACGAGGGCATGGACCAGCATTTTTGTAGTGTCATAGTTGAGGAATGAGCGGGTTCAGGAGATGTTTTTCAGGTGGAGGCGGCAGAGGTGAGGGTTTGGATGTGCGGCTTGAAGGACAGATTGGAGTCAAAGGTTATCCCGAGGCAGCGGACTTGTGGTGCTGGTGAGCGAGTGGAGCCGTTGACTGTAATACAGAGATCAGGGGCAGGGGTAGAGGAGGACGGGGGGAAGATGATGAGTTCTGTTTTCTCCACATTTAGTTTTAGGAGACGTGTAGGAGGAGGAGGAAATGGAGGACAGACAGTCAGGGATCCGGGAGAGTAGAGAAGTGACGTCTGGGCCGGAGATGTAGAGTTGGGGGTCATCAGCTACAGGTGGTATATCAGGGTTTGTTCCTTACATGAATATCGTGGAGAATTTTGGCTCCCAATAGTTATTGCAGAAAATAGTGGTTAGACTCGACAAGGCTTCCAATGGCAAAAAATGTTACTCACCCTTATATGGCTGCTTATTCGGAAATGGTTTGAAGAGGACCCGTGGCTTCCCCTGAGCTGCCTGTTCCAGTAAATACTCCCATAAGATATTGGGGTATCTGTTTGCTCGGCTGCACATCTCCAATTCTGTCTAGAAATGTATTGCTGCATAGCAGATCGATATAGCAATACATCCAGTGTTCAGCCGTAACGTCCATTGTGCGGACCCATCACCATGGACGTCAGAGGCTGTGCTCGTGGCATACCTGCTCATACTCAATCTTACTAAAGAGGAAGAACCTGTGACCTCTTCATTCTAGGAAACGGTAATGTTCCCTGCAAAACCATATTTCTGGAGCTGTGTTGTGCTGTTCCTCTGTTACTCCTTTGAGAAATGTTACTGAGTCAGTCATGTGTGTGTATGTCTGCGAACATGGAAAGTAGAAGCCAGGTCTGTAGCTATAGCAACCAGTGCAGGCAGCTGATCTCATGAGAGAGTAAACAGGTCTGTTGCTATATGCAACCGGGGAGCTGATGCAGCTCAAAATCTCAGAAGAGTAAACAGTTATGTACAATAGCAAAGTGCTGGCAGCCTACAGAAAGATAAAACGGGGTTCTGTAGCTAAGCAACCAGTGCGGCACCAACAGGATAGAAAAAACGGGTCTTAGCTATAGCAACCATGCAGCAGCGATCCATAGAGATCAAACAGTCTGTACTATACAACCATTTGCAGCAGCTGATCTCGGGAGAGAGTAAACAGGTTTTACATAGTGACCGGGGACTGATCGGGCCCATACAAGAGGGGATATCTCGGAAAGGAGACACTGTTAATGGACACATATTGCAAAGTGACTTGTTTTTGCAAGATCTTTAACATAAAAAGCAGCAAACCTTGTAGTGAGACAACCCCTTTAAACAAACCTTGCTATACATGCACTCCAGCTGTGTATCTTAGTGTTGATGACAATCCTGGACATGGACAATGTCAGACTATGGAAGGTCACTCCCCCATTTAGCAATCCCCAGCTGACAGATTTACAGGTCAACAGAGGAACAACCGTTATAGAGAGAGATTCTCCAAAAGTATTGTGCAGGGAACACTGACCTTTACTATAGACCCAAGCTCTTGGTTGATGTCTATAGAAGGTCTTCAAAGTGGGATAGATGCGGATCCCACCTCTGTGACCTGCACCTTCAATGAACAGGCCCCCCCCCAAAAGTCTTGGTACAGAATAGAGAGCTGGTCGCACTAGGGGGGTTAGTCTCCATTCTGTTCTATGGGAGGTCATGGTAAAGCCAAGCACACTGCTTACCTGTCGGCTGGACGCTCATGGAACAGAATGGACAGTCCCGTGCAGCTGGTTCCTTGTTCTGTACGGAGACTTTTCGGGGCCTGTTCTCGATATAGATGTGGGACCTGCACCTGTCACACTTTGATGGCTGATCCTAGTGAGAAACCAACAGAGTGCATGGGGTGAACACCATTTTAACGCATTAACCCCTTTACGTCCCTGGACATATGAGTACGTTCCAGGGTCACTAATGGGCTTTGCTGCTAGATCGCTCTGTGACCCCGCCACACAGCCGCCGGGTATAAGCGGCTGTTCCCAGCTAACACCCGGCAGTTATAGCATGGGGGGGGGGGGGGGGGGAGCCGTGACCCCCCACCCCCGCTCTTTCACCCCTTAGACGCCGGGGCAAAGATGGCCGCGGAGCCTAAGTGAATAAAAAATGGTGCCGCACACCGTTCTTCACGGCAATTGGAGTCCACACAGCGTAACTGCGGGCATCCGATGTCTGGACGTGGCAGTGGGGAGCCTTGTGAAGGCCTCCATCGCTGCTATGTTCTCATTTGCCCCACTTCCAGTTCCAGGCACGAAGTGGGGAAACAGCCATCTTGATACACTAATACACGGGTGTCAAACTGCGGCCCTCCAGCTGTTGGGGAAACTACAACTCCCATCATGCATTTGTATAATCTATAACAGTGGGCATGATGGGAGTTGTAGTTTCCCAACAGCTGGAGGGCCGCAGTTTGACACCCCTGGCCTAATGCATTGTCTATGCAATGCATTAGGCTGTATTAACGATCGCGCCCCCTAGAGGTGAAGCGCACTAGGGGGACTCAATGTTAACCCCTTAACGACCTTGGGCGTATCAATACGTCCCAGGGCTGCTAAGGGGCTTTACAGGGGGATCGCTCCGCTGACCCTCCACCCTCCTCCCCCCGTTGCATGTCCGGCAGGGTGGGAAAGCGCAAATTACGCCGCTAACATCCTGGCATTAGGTAAACATCGCCGGCAGTGGCACCGTGCCGCTGGCGCGGTTTTTTAACCATCACCGCCGCCGCTCAAAGATTGCCGCAGCGTCTAAATTAACCCCAACCATCCCCGGGCAAATTTGTGGGGGAGCTTGGGGAAGGCCCCCGCATTTCCCCGGCCGTTTGCCCATTCCTCCGCGAAAAAGGGGGGAAAACCATCTTTGTCACCCTAATGCATTGTATAAAATCTTTAGGTTGTTTAACTCGTGCCCCCTATGGTCAAGCACCACAGGGGCCCTCAATGTTACAGAAAAAAAAATAATTTTTAAAAAGTACAAAAAAAAGTATTAAAGTTCAAACCCCCCCTTTCCCCATTTTACAAAAAAAATCATTAAAATAAAAAGTTACAATTTTGTTCGCCCGCGTCCAAAAGTCCAATCTAAAAAAATAAAATTTTTCCCCTACGCTGAAAACCGGAGAAGAAAAAAAAAATTTCCCAAAGCCAAAATTGTGTTTTTTGGGCATTTTACGTCACTTAAAAATTGATAAAAGTGACATAATGTCATGCACGCTGTCCAAAATGCTAGCGATAAAAATTAAAAGACTTACCTCTCCGAACATCCGTACGTGTAGACAAAAAAAGTTATTGTCGCCAAAATGGTGCGCCAATTTCTAATAAGACAATTGGAATTTTTTATATGGTACCAAAACATAAAGAAAACCCTACATTGTTGGTAATTGCCGGATGCGTATCAACCTGTAGAATACAGAGAACACATTGTATTTACAGAAGATTGAACGCCGTAAAAGCAAAACCCCCGCAAACTTGGCGAAAATACGTTTCTTTTCACAATTTCTCACTTGGAATTTTTTTGCCGTTCCCCAGTATATTCTATAGTATAGTGAATAACACCATTAGAAAGTACATCTTGTCCCGCAAAATAAAAGCCCTCATGTGTCTATGTAGATGGAAATATAATATTGTTATGACTCCGGGAAGGCGAGGAGGGAAAAACGAACGTGTCACCAAAGAAAAATTGCAAGGTCCTTAAGGGGTTAATATCTATGAACGCTTGTGTTTATAACCAAAAAACAAACCTTTTCACGTCAAAATAAAATGTAATTTGGAGTTAAAGGGGTTGTCTCACTACATTAATTCATCCTGTTTTCTTGGTTTCACTTTGAATTCAGGGGCGTGTTTACTGCCTTCTACTAGGCTGCAGTAGAAGCCTCTTGAGAAAGCTGACGGCGAAACGCGCGTCGAGGCTAATACCCTCCTTGGTGACACATCCACCACTTTGCTAATGAATTGAAAGATAGGTTTTTGTATTTTTATCATGATTTTTTTGGTTTGGTGCATTTTTGTATTTTTTGATCACTTGATCTGTTATGTGTATATTTATGTGTCTTTCCAATTTACTGTTTAACTTTGGGTGAGGGATGTGTCACCAATATTTGTATTGGGGGGTGTGACGAAAACAGCCTAGTCCGCCGGCCCGCTTGAGGGACGACGGCCTGACTAGGGGTGTATCTCGACGTTGCGCTGCCCACTAGGGGGAGCTCAAGGTCAACCAGATACTGTTCCACTGTTAACCCCTGCCCACGCTGGCACAGGGAAACAACAATGCTGCCACCAGTTCGCTCGTTTAGTTAAAAGACCGGTCCGTTACCGACTTATAGCAGGGTCAGGAACAAACCTTTGGGTAGCTATATACTATAGACCGAGAATTAGGCATGTGAGGCCGTTGATCAAGACAGACTAACTCAGATTAAAGTTTATAGATTTTAATTAGCCTTGAAGGGCACACTAGACAGATAATATATACAAGATGGATAATAATATACAGGTCAGAGAGATGCAAATACAATTATGGATTACAGACAAAAGGCAGTTAAAATAAGTCAAGTTACCTTGTTGCTTGGGGCCCGGCCGCATGGGGGGCATATGTGGCCTGGCTGTTGCGTGCGGATGTCCTGGAACTGTTCTTAGGTGGCCCCCCTCCTGGATCAACGAAAGAGCCAACCCTGGCTCTGGCTGATATCTGTGAGGGGGCAGCCCACGTGGCAGCCCCCTACACACCCCTGGGACGGTCTATGAAC
Organism: Phyllomedusa bahiana; assembly: GCA_025379985.1. Classification (NCBI taxonomy): domain Eukaryota; kingdom Metazoa; phylum Chordata; class Amphibia; order Anura; family Hylidae; genus Phyllomedusa; species Phyllomedusa bahiana. Next base: position 33,373 of record JAODAL010010557.1, read on the forward strand.
TCCTCCCACTCAGGTCAGGCAGTTTCTGATACAAACCCAAAAATGGACTATAACCGGCAGGGCCTTGGCACAGAACCGAGCTGGTAGCCATCATCAGAACCGGCGGGATCTACCCAACACCTGGATATGAGACACGCCTATCTTAGGGGACTCCCGGGTTCCGGTTTGGATATCTCAGTCCCCCTGCGCCTTGGAAACCTGGAAATGGGCCTGTGCGTGCGGGGAGTTCCAAAATTTTGAGGGTATGAACTCGCCAATGCACCAGTTATGAGCTGGTCGCCTATAAATCGATTTTGAAATATCGGAGACGACCCGACTGGGTTGGATTGAAACAAAGTCTTTGAAGCTGTTTACTTGGACAGCATTTGTTCAGTGCTAATTAGGTTACATGAGGATCCTTCAATGGGTTGACCCCATGTTGTGGGGGACTTCCTACAGAGGCATTGGGGAAAGAGCTGTGCTGATTAACATGTAAATTGAGCTGCCTGTGGTGGGGGGAAGCTGTGTTCTGACTAGATTAGGTTGGAGAGAGGTCTGTCATTTTGAGTCCATTTTCTTCACAGGGGGTATTTTGTGTTTTTAAATGTTTAAGGTTGTTTCAGTTGTGATAGCTGTATTTTTTGCATTTATAATGTATTTTTTGCATTTATAATGTATTTTTTGGAATAAAAATCTTTATATGATTAATATTGGAGAGTTATTATACTTCATATTAGTTCATGCAGTAGAAGCCCGGTCTGTAGCTATAGCAACCAGTGCTGGCAGCCTATCAGGAGAGATTTAAAAGGTCTGTTTGCTTTTAGCAACCAGTTGCCTGGCAGCCTATCAGGAACGATCAAACAGGTCTGTACTAATAAGCAAACCAGTGCTGGCAGCCTATCAGGAGAGATCAAACAGGTCTGTAGCTATAGCAACCCGAGGAGTGATGTAAACAGTTTATAAAAGGGGTTATTCTCAGAATAGGTAGGACATGTTAATAGACACATATTGCAAAGTGGACTTGTTTTGCTAGATCTTTAACATAAATAGCAGGCTGATCCCTTGTGTGAGCAACCCCTTTAAGCAAACCTCTGCTATACATGCCCTTCAGCTGTGTATCTTAAAGTGTTGATGAAAATCCTAAAACAAATTATTTGCAATCAAGGCCTTGTAAAGCAAGGTCGGTGGGAAATGTAAAAAGTTAGTGCTCTCAGAATCGGGTAAGGAAAAAATTCAGCGTGTGCTAAAGAGGTTAATGCAGTGTGATAAAGCTGTGACAGGTCGGTGGCTGCACTGGGTGTTGGTAGCACAGCAGTCCCCCATGGCCGCCGCCTGCTCCTGTGCACGCTCCTTTGTGAGCTCTGCGCTCTCTTACCACCCACTTTTTAAAATAAAGCATGTTGCCAGGCAGATTGCGGGGAGGTGGAGTCGCAGGCCGAGCGCGTTGTGCAAGACTTGCCTGGACACAGCCGCCTCCTCCCTCCTCCATGTGCTATGAAATCCAGATGGGTGTTATGCTGCAATGGACGTCATTTGTCAATCGGCCTCTGTCCTTCATCCCTGCTGCACCGCACGGCCGGGCAGCAATGCAGCTGATGAGACGCATGGGACGTGATCTTGTCCTCCTCTAGCAGCAGGTTTAATCAGCAATACTTTGAGCTGTGTGGAATATGTATTCTGCAGATCAACTGTTTTATTTTTGCAGGAGCCAAGTTAGGAAAATGTATAATTTTTTCTTCTTTTTCTTTTTTTTTTTTTTCTTTTTAAAGGGTCAAAATCCATTTGAAGTAGATTATGGAGAGGAGTCCAGAAATATGGAATCGGTCTTCAACTTTGACTGCCCCTCGCGGCCTGGTAAATCAGTTATACGGGAGGAAAGTAACGCACCAAGCCTGCCGATGGGGTATAACACATCCCACGTGGTGTATACCATATTGGCTCCTATTTTATACAGTAAAGTTAAAGGGGTTATTTCAGGGGTTAGAAATGGTAGTCAATCGTGATGATAAAGCATGCAAGCAGTCCCCCATTCGTACACCGTTATGACTTACCATCTGTCCCCTGGTTGCAACGGAGACTTATGGGGCATGCTGGCACTTGTAGTTCTATGTTCAACACCAGTGTTAGCTGTGCAACAACAAGTTCCAGCATGTCTCGCAGCACATGAGGTGTAAACATTACGGACACAAACAGCAGTGTGTATGTATGTGTGTGTGTGTGTGTGTGTGTATGTAAGTATGTATGTATATAAATTTTATATTTATATATATATATATATATATATATATAATATATATATATATATTGATATTGTGTGTATTTAGTGTGTGTTTATATATGTATGTGTGGAGTATTGATATGTGTATAAATATATGTGTTGTTGTGTATGTGTGGATTATATATATATTCTATGTGTGGTATGTTGTTGGATATATATATGTATATTATTATATATAGTGTGTGTGTGTGTATGTGTGGAGATATATATATATATATATATATATATATATAGTGTGTGTGGATATATATATATAGTGTGTGTGGATATATATATATATAGTGTGTGTGTTGGATAATATAATATATAGTTGTGTGTGGAATATATATATATAGTGTGTGTTGGATTATTTATATATAGTATCTGGTGGTGTGGATATATATATATAGTGTGTGGGAATATATTGATATGTGTGGTGGATATATATATATATTTATATAGTTGTGTGTGATATTATATTTTATCTTTATAGTGTGGTGTGGATATATATATATATATTATATTGTGTGTGTGGTATATATTAGATATATATATATAGTGTGTGTGGGATATTTATTTTATGTGTGTGTGATATATATATATAGTGTGTGTGGATATATAGATATAGTGTGTGTGGATATATAGATAGTGTGTGTGGATATATATATAGTGTGTGTGGATATATATATATATATATATAGTGTGTGTGGATATATATATATATATATATATAGTGTGTGTGGATATATATATATATATATATATATATATAGTGTTGTGGATATTTATATTGTGGTGTGGATATATATATATATTTTTTTATATATTTATTTATTATATATATTGTGTGTGTGGATTAGTATATATATATATAGTGTGGTGGTGGATTTTATGATATAATATATCTATATCATAGTGTGTGGGAATATATATATATATATATAGTAGAGTGTGTGGGATATATATATATTTTTATAGTGTGTGTGGGATTATATATATGTTGTGTGTGGATATATTATATATATATAGTGTGTGTGGAATATTTATATATATATATATAATTATATAGTGTGTGTGGATAAATATATAGTTGTGTGTGGTTATGTTATATAGATATATATATATATATTATATTAGTGTGTTTGTGTGGATATATATATATTATTATATATATATATATTATTATATATTACTTTTATATATATATATATATATATATATATATATATAGTGTGTGTGGATATATATATGTGTAGTTGGTGGGGGGGCGTATGTATATATGTGTGTCTATATATTTGTGTGTGTGTGTGTGTGTATATATATATATATATATATATATGTATATATATATGTATGTGTGTGTGTGTATATGTACTGTGTGTGTGTGTGTATATGTGTTGTATATATGTGTAGGGGTGAGTGTATATATGTGTATGTGTATATATGTGTGTGTATATATGTGTGTGTAGATATATGTGTGTGTGTTTATATGTGTGTGTGTATATGTGTGTGTGTGTCTATTTGTGTGTGTGTGTATATATGTGTGTGTGTGTATATATGTGTGTGTGTGTATATGTGTGTGTGTGTCTATGTGTGTGTGTGTATATTTGTGTGTGTGTTTGTGTGTGTGTGTGTGTGGGTGTGTGTGTGTGTGTATGTGTGTGTGTGTATATGTGTGTGTGTGTATAGGTGTGTGTGTATGTGTGTGTGTGTGTGTATAAGTGTGTGTGTGTGTATAGGTGTGTGTGTGTGTATAAGTGTGTGTGTGTGTATAGGTGTGTGTGTAATAGTGTGTGTGTGTGTTTTATTGTGTGTGTGTGTATATGTGTGTGTGTGTATATGTGTGTGTGTGTGTATATGGGTGTGTGTGTGTTTGTGTGTGGTGTGTGTCT
>JAODAL010010557.1:42500-104512 GCA_025379985.1 Phyllomedusa bahiana
GTAAGGGTTGTTTCACACAGCGTCTTTCCTCCGTATGAACCTCCGCTTTTCTGATGCGTCTGTGGATCCATTTGAACGGGTCCCAGGACGCATGTAAACAATGTAGCTAGTGCGTTTATCACTGCCGGCAAGACAGCCCGCAGCGACGTTCACATGAGAGTTCGCCGTTGTTTGGTGTTGCATCGCGCTGTACGGTCGTCTTGCGGATGCGATCCAGGGAATTACATGGCATTTTCTTGGATGCATCCGCAAGACGGACGGAAGCGCGATGCAAACACGCAGGCAGCAGATACTCTCATGTGAACGCGCTGCGTGTCTGTCATTGCCGGCAGTGATAAACTCGCTGCTACTTGTTAGATGCGTCTCTGGGTCCGTTCTGATGGATCCACAGACGCATCAGAAAAGCAGAGGCTCATACAGAGACAAGACGCTGTGTGAACATACCCTAAAGGAGAAAAGTCCTAGGGAAAAAAAGAGTTGAAAACTGTAGGTTGCGAATACCCCTTTAATAACTTTTTTTTTTTTTTTTTTGTATTTTTAAAACGTATTTGTTTTTATGGCCAAAAGGGTACTTGGCCACTAGTCAGTGTGACTTCCAGTACAGGATATTGCAATACTAATATTAATTACAGTTTAGCAATGGTTGCTGGGTACATGTGGTTTTACAAAGGAAAAGATCCAGAAAATAGTTATGGTGCTGCCTGGTATTTCTAGTCTATACCAGGTAACAGAAACAGCCCCAACTCAGGTAGCAATCCCAAATTAGATTATTGTGCTTACCATTTCCAGCATTTGTGCACTCTACTATCCAACACACTGAAGGATACAGACTGGACTGAAACTCCTCTATCAACGTGTGACTCCAGATAAGCAGACAGTCAGCACCTCATCCACAAGGCTTAATTTCAACTTCTTAAAAATCCCACTTATGAGCAGAAGAAATGCACACTTGCACGTTTCAGGCCGGCTAGCGGGCTTGAAACACGTGAGCGTGCATTTCTTTTGCTCTTGTGGTTTTTTTTAACGACCGCCCACCGTCTTGACGTCGGGCATTTCAGGTTCTTCGGTCTCTTGCAGCGACGTCGTTTGGCGTTGATGCAGAGATCAGTTTTCGGCGCCGCAGCAGCGCTGGGAACGGGACTGTACTACACAGCCCTGATCCCAGCGCAGCTCCTGCGGGGAGCGGGGGAGCGCTTGCGCCCGGTGCTTTAACCCTTTGTTGCCGCGGATTCGTCACTGCAGTGCATTCAAAGGGTTTTCACTGCTCTGTCGGGTGTCGGAACACCCGTGACCCCAGACAGAGCCCAGGGCTCGGCTGCACTGTCAAGCCTTGGGGATTAGAGTGGCCCTGGGTTGTTTGTGTATCCAGCCAGTGAACAGGGCAGACTGTGTGTGCCTGATACACTGCCTGTGTCTGACTGAAAAGATTATAATGTATTAGCGTATATGCATATGCTAATACCTTACGAAGTTGTAAAAAAAAAAAAAAAAAAAAGAGTAAATGTTCTCCATTCATGGGAATTTTTATAAAAAAAGTAAACGTGTAAAAAAAAAAAAAAAAAAAATTTTAATAAAAAATAATTGTGCAAAATTACACCACAAACAACCCCACACAAAACAGAAATAACCTTTTAGAATTAATCTAACAAGTGTGACTTTGTGAATGGTTTTAAAAAAAAAAATAAAAAAAAATTCTGCAATTTTAGAAGTGAACATAAAATATTCCCCCATAAAGTACAACTTGTCCCGAATAAAACGAGGCCTATCCAACTGCGTCATGAAAAATTAAAAAAAAGTTACAACTGTTTAAACGCAAGGAGGCAAAAACTAAAATAATGTTCTGGTCATTCACTACTTTTCAGGTGTTCGGCTTAAGGGGTTAAGAAGTTGAAATGAAGCCTTGTGGATGAGGGGCGGTGTCTGCTTATCTGGATGGATACCTATGTATGAATCCTCCTAACAAGCTAGAGGGCAGGTGCACATTTCTCAGTCTCTGCATGGTCAGTTCACAGCAGAGCATTCAATAGACGCTGCTTCATTGTCAAGCAGGGAAAAAAGCGGAAGTAATCGCCTGACATTATATCAGAGAAGACTCTCCCTGAAGGAGAAGTAAGGCTCTGTCTCCCCTGCAGTGGACAAAAAACACCTGAAAACGAATTACTAAAAATGTTCATGAAACTGAGTTTTCTGTACCCTCAGTCAAAAGCAGCTGAAAAAACGGCAGTTTTTTTGCCGCGATTTGCGTTTTTGGTGCGTTTTTAACATGCATTTTTTGCTCGTCTTCAAGCCTGTTTTTTAATGCATGCAGAAATTAAGCCATTGGATGTAGCTCCGCCCTACAAAAGGGGATATAAAGCACATTATTGCATTTATATGTCATCTTGTAGCCCGTTGTAAACGGTTTTTTTGGGGCGCTAATAAAGTTATCGCACTTTTGTCGGCAAAAATAAGTTTTTAAGAGTTTTGGCCCTAAAATAATTTTTTATGGATTTTGCCGCTAAAATACGGTTTTATGGAATTTGGCGCTAACACACTAATTTTGCTTTTGCCGCAAAAAGCGGCAAAATCCATAAAAAAAAGCACTTTAGTACCAAAATCCGGAAAAATACAATAGCGCTAAAATCCGTAAAAAAAAAAACTTTTAGCGCCAAAAACGGTTAAAAACTTATTTTTAGCGACAAAATCCGTATAAAGATTAATTTTTAGCGTCAGAAGCAGGAGAATTTTATTAGTCAAATCTGTAAAGAAAAGAATTTTAGCGGCGAAATCTAAAAAAAAAAGGATTTTTAGCGTAAGAAGCGAGAACTTTATTAGCGCCAAAATCTGTATAAAAAAGTGAATAGTGAAAAAAATATGAATTGCGCAAAAATAGTTAGCGACCAAAGCATGATGATTTTATGAACAATGCAAACAAGGACACATCGGACACTTGTATGCAAATTTGATAAGGTATAACCTTAACACCCACTATAGGTGGGACTTGGGTCTCCTGGGAAGGTTTTCATTGAAAAATTGCGGCAAAAAACGCGCCAAAAAACGTCCGACACTTTCCATAGACTCCTGTAGTAAATTTTCTGCCCGGCTCTGGTGTTTTTTAGAACATATTGCAAAAGAGCAGTAAAAAAAAAAAAAAAAAAGTGCAGTGTAGACAGAGCCTAAGACTGGCTATATTGTCAGCTGCCAGAGGAGGAAGGAGACTGATTTTGTACCCAGCCTATCCTAGCAGCACTAAGGGGGAATTCAGGCAAAAGTGGAAGTTTTCTTGAAAACACTGTAAATTATAACACGCAGTCTCTTAGGAACGTCTGGTATGACAAGGATGTATTAAGGAGTGGATAGCCACAGAATTTTGAATCTAACTAGTGTTGGTTTCTCTCTGTAGACATGTATCAGCTTCAGGATGAGGTGCTTGGTGAAGGGGCATATGCCAAGGTCCAAAGCTGCATCAACTTGATCACCAATAAAGAGTACGCAGTTAAAGTGAGTACCAAGATTTTTGAACATTGAATTGTGTACTGTATCTAGCAAGTATTGAAAAAGATTGTTTTTTTTAAGTATGTATTAAAGGTCATCTTTAGTAGGGATCCAGAAGACGCACCTACTGTATTTTTCGGACTTTTAAGACCGTTTTCCTACAGTATATATAGAAGTGTAAAGTTACGGAAATGTGTATTAACTTTCACAAAATCCTTTTCTGTTTCTGTTCTCAGATTATAGAGAAACGACCTGGTCACAGCCGTAGTAGAGTGTTCAGAGAAGTGGAAATGTTATATCAATGTCAGGGCCACAGGTGAGTGTATTTATTGCACTACAAATTTTATTTGTTTCTCCAAAAATAAACCCTACCTGATAGTGAGCCCTGGCTTGCTTTTTCAGGGCTTTTGGTGTAGGCTTGAAATTTAAAGGAGTTGTCTCATTACAAGCTTTCAGCCCACTTCAATGCTTCTGGCAGCAAAGCATTTTTGAATTGAGGGGCATGCTTCTTGTCTGCCTCTTCTCCTCCCTCTTCCCCCCTCCCCTCAGCACACAGAAATCTCTCCTCCATAACTTCTATACAGCAGGGGGAAGGGCGAGGGGGTTTGCTGCCAGGCTTAACCCTGTGTGTGCCTGCCTAGGTCTGTTGCTCACTCCTGGATCAGCTGCACCGTCAGCTCCACGGAGACAGGAGAGGGCTGATCTGAGTGTGGAGAGGTCTGTGAAGCTGTGTATGCTAATAGCAGAGCAGGGTGGATGCAAGTGTTCCTATACCCCCCTGCTTAGCATACAAATCTCCAAGGACATCTCCAGCAACAACAAACAAATCCTGTCAGAACAGACACAGGGCAGCTGTGAAGTGAGTTACTATAATCGCCATGTGTCACTAATACAGCAGAGCAGGGAGGGGTATGAAGCATTCACATGCCCCCCTGATCTGTTCTATTAGTATAGTCAGAGCTCCACAGACACATCATGATTATAGTAACACACTTCACTGCTGTCACATCGTACTGACCACAGATCAGACTCACCTCTGCTCTCCTCAATCTGTGTAGAGCAGGAGGGAGCAGGCACACACAGGGTTAATCCAGCTACACAGAAGCCAGAGCCCTCCCCCACCCTCCACTACAGAAGCATCACAAGTGGCCTCCTACTGTGAGGGAGGGGCTCTGTGCTCAGACCTGTATTCAGAAGCTGATGAGTCACCAGCACTGACAGCCAGTGAGATAAAGATCAACAGGTCAGTGGCTATAGTGATTTGAGGAGCTGATGCACTACTACTAACAGGGATAACTCAAAATCAGTAGGACATTTGTAATGAACATATATTGCAAAGCTGCTTGTTTTTTAAAGATCTTTTAATTAAAACCCAATCATTGTAGCGAGACAACCCCTTTAAGCCCTACTCCAATAATAAGCCCTATTTACAGCCAGGAACGCTGATCAGGGCTGACTGGTCAGCGCATCCATCCCCTGCATAGCGGAGAGGGATCTGCCATCTTGATCACACAACCGCTGATCTGCTGCCCCCTCGACACCTGGGCTCCATGCTCCAGAACACGGACAGTCAGGCTATGTTCACGGTTAAATTGGGGCGTATTTTGCACCGTACTGCACTCAGATACAAGCGGAATGCGCCCCAGTCATTACGGTAATCCACAGTTCAGATAGAGAACTATGGATTACGACTCCTCTCCCCGCTCATACAATACGACAACATGTCAATTACTAGCGGCGAATACACGCCACTAGAAATGAATGTCTATGGGGGCGGCAGGCTGTCCCCTCCCACCCCCTCTCCTCTCCCCTCCGCCCGAGTATGCTGGGCTCCCGGAATCCTGGCATAATTGCGAGGTGAACTTACACCCCGCAATTATGCCGTGTGAACTTATCCTCAGGGAACAGCAGCCAGTGGGACAGACAATGTGTTCTGGAGGCCGCTCAGCTCTCAAGTGCAACACTACCAGGGGAATAAACTGCGACAGGTGCTGGCCTTGCTTGCAGCATGTGGGACTCCTCGGACCCCAGAAGTGACACTTCCTTGACACATCTTCCCCTTGTTACCGTGTCTCGGTGGTCTTCCTTCCACTCCTGGGCTAGTGATCTCTAAGCCACCTGCATTGTAGAGGCTCTGCTTTGGCCTGCCATGACAGAGTTGCCCAAAGGGCATCCTTGTGCAGGAGTTCAAAAAGATAAGTTAAAAAATTTAAGCCCTCCCTTGACAAACCCTAGCTGGTTTTTGGGAGAAGTAATATAGGACCGGTCTTATTTTTGGAGAAACACGGTATTATTATAAAACTTAGAAAGGGGTTGTCCACAGGATAGGTGCTGGGGGTCCCAATGCTGGAACCTCACTGTCCACCAAAACGTGGGGCTCCTGAGTACCCTGTACTTCCTCAGGATTTCTGCAGTGGCCTCATTGGCTTTGAATGGAGCAACAGTGCACATTTCACTGCTGCTCTGTTCAGGCTTCAAGCGTAGAAAGGAAGAACTAGGGGAATCAAGACTCCTGTTTTAACAATTGGTGACCCCGCCCCCTCCCCCCCTCTCTGTCCAGGAGATCAAACATTTATCACTTTATAGCTCTGTGATGGGACAACCCCTTTGAGGTCACGTTTATGTCAGTCTGATCATGTTTTTGCTGCAGTTTCCACAAAACATATTCTAAGTGTTATGATTATTGTCATGACTTTGCACTCTTCTCAGCACAAAGCAAGTGTGGAGCTGCCACTAATACATGCGGTTTCCATTTATCACAGCAATGTTCTGGAACTAATAGAGTTTTTTGAAGAAGAGGAGAAATTTTACCTGGTATTCGAGAAGATGTGTGGTGGTAAGTTGATGTGATAAGAGAAATTGTAGTTTACAGAATCTGTTCTTATGCAAGAGCAAACCAATTAATCTTATTCACAAATATTACGTTGTGACCGTTTATTGATCCCTAATCCGTGCCGATGTCGCCAAACCTAAAGTTCATGCAACTTGGCTGCAATCAAAGCTAAACAGTCAGAAGAAATTCATGGGCCAGAATTTTTAATGTACAATGAAGTGTTTTATTCAAAATGATCTTTGGTAGTCACGGGTCAAGAGCCTGGTGCTGAAATGCTGCAAGGTTCTGCTGACAGTATGCGTCTCCTGTCATCAGTCAGTGGTGCAGTCACAGGCTATTGGTCTGTAACTTCAAGAGATCTAATCCCAGATCGAATGAGATTTAAAATCTGTGCAGGCAAGTCTCTTGCCATTGCCTTACATCACCGTGCATAAGCGAGAACTCCGAGCAATGGTGTTGGGCAATGGCGTGTAACTGCTGCCGTTTGGTACTCACTGCGATGGGAGAGACTGGCCACAGTATCAGAGCTGAAGTGGGGGTGAGGAGAAAAGGTTTTTTTTAACACCTCTAAAAAGCCTTTTTTCGGTACTAGAATTTGAACTTCTGTCTGAGGTTCTTTAGTGTACATAAATCGTTGTTTAGACATGGTTTAATTTTGACATTAGTCAGTACTTATGGGGGCGTGCCCAATGTGGATGTAGGTGGTGCTGTTAATGCATCATCTGATATAATTAATTGGCTCAGTGTAGAAATGGTCAAGCAAGTTAATAACTTACGTGACAAGGCTCAGGCCAGATGCTTACCCTAGAGTTCTTAAATAGCTTCAGCTCGGTTTCTCGTGCCTTGTATGTTGATATTTAGGTTCTCTGGTATGCTGGTTAGTGCCAGGAGACTGGCCAAGGCACATTAGTTCCCTCTGAAAAAATGGCTCCATGTCTGCCAGGTAATTAGTCTAGACCAGTAGTTTACCTTGTAGTGGGAAAATGTTAAGGGGTTCATTGGGACTATTACAGGAATTGCTGAAGATAAACTATATATCAAGTGATTGCCGAGCATGGTTTTACGTTTGCAAAGGAGTTTGATCACTGTCTCATAAGTTTGTGGTAAATTAGAATCCATTGGATTAGAGATAAGTGTAATTGGATAAAAAATGGCTGCTGGATCATATTCAGTAGTGGTGGTAAATGACTCCTAACTTGCAGTGGTCCCCGGTTGTGAGTGGTGAGCACCAGGCTCAGTATTTGTGTCCTCTTTGTTAGAGTATTATTATCATTAGATATAGTGAAGGGCTCAATGCACAGTCTATTGTTTGCAGATGACACCAAGCTATGAGGGTCTAGTAATTGAAGTATGCTCATAATCAAGCAGATGGAACAGTGTTTGGGCATCCATGGCAAATGAGGTTTTAAATGTGGATAAATGTAAGTCTGCATCTGGCTATGAAATAACCTACAGGCAGCATGTCTAGGGTAGGAGAACTTGGAGAATTGGTGTTGAGAAAGAATGGGGTAATCTGAGTTTCTGGTACTGCAACTGAACAGATGACTGTGCATAGCTGAAGGCATAAGATATCGTGTGAATTAAAGGGGGTGAGGAGAAAAGGTTTTTTTTAACACCTCTAAAAAGCCTTTTTTCGGTTACACTAGGAATTTTGAACATTCTTCTGAGGTCTCCTTTTAGTGTACAGTATCTGTTTTAGAGCATGGTTTAATTTTGACGTTAGTCAGTACTTATGGGGGCGTGCCCAATGTGGATGTAGGTGGTGCTGTTAATGCATCATCTGATATAATTTAATTTGGGTAGTGTAGAATGGTCTAAGCAAATTAAATAAATGAAAGTGAACAAAGGCTCCAGGCCCTGATGGCTTCACCCAAAGAGTTTTAAATAGCTCGCTCGGTTATCTCTGTGCCCCGTATGTGATTTTTTAGAGATTCTCTGGTAAATGGTATAGTGCCAAAAATGGGCAAGGAAAAATATTCCCCCTCTTGAAAAAAGGGGTCCAAGTGTTCCCAGGTAATTTTAGCCCGTAAGTTTAACCTTGTTGTGGAAAAAAATGTTTTGGGGTTATAAGGGGCTAAATTTCAGGAATATGTGCAAGAAAACAATATTATAAGTGATTGCCAGCATGGTTTTACTTTGCAAAGGAGTTTGACACTGTCCCTCATAAGCGTTTGTTGGGTAAATTAGAATCCATTGGATTAGAGATGTGTGTAATTGGATTAAAAATGGTGCTGGATATATTCAGAGATTGGGGGGGGTAAAAAGACTCCCACTCTGAGTGGTCCCCGGTTTTTGATGGGGGCCCCAGGGCTCATATTGGGTCCTCTTTTTTTTAATGTATTTATTAATGATATAGTGGAAGGGGGCAATAGCACAATTTCTATTTTTGCAGATGACACCAAGCTATGAGGGATATGCAGATCATATGGAAGATGCTCATAAATTGCAAGCAGACCTGGACACAGAGTGTTTGGGCATCCACTTGGCAAATGAGGTTCAATGTGGATAAATGTAAGGTTCTGCATCTGGGTAGAAATAACCTACAGGCAGCATATGTCCTAGGGTGAGAAGAACTTGGAGAATTGCTTGTTGAGAAAGATATGGGCGTTCTTGTAGATCATAGACTACAGAACAGCATGCAGTGTCAATCAGCTGCCTCTAAGGCAAGTAAGATATTGGCGTGTATTAAAAGAGGCCTGGACTCGCGGGACAAGGATGTAATTCTACCGCTGTACAAAGCATTGGTGCGTCCTCACTTAGAATATGCTGTTCAGTTCTGGGCCCCAGGTTATAGAAGAGATATAATGGAGCTAGAGAGAGTACAAAGAAGAGCAACCAAACTTATAAGGCGAACGGAGCATCTTAGTTATGGGAGAGGTTAGTAGAATTGAACTTATTTAGTCTTGAGAAAAGATTGCTTTGGGGGGACATGATTAATTTATATAAATATATAAATGGTCCCTACAAAAAGTCTGGGGGAAAATTATTTCAGGTAAAGCCCCCTCAAAAGACAAGGGGACATTCCCTTCGTCTGGAGAAAAAGGATTCAATCTCCAGAGGAGAAAAGCGTTCCTCACTGTAAGAACTGTGAATCTGTGGAATAGCCGCTTGAGGAGCTGGTCACAGCAGGAACAGGTGAGGGTTTCAAGAAAGGCTTAGATACCTACCTGACACTAAAGAACATTAATGCGTACGTAGCTATGTAAAATTCTGGATCCTGGCTGGTGACGGCTCTGGGGTCAGAGATGGGGTCTCCCCTGGAGCAGATTGGTTCTTGCCTTGTGGGTTTCAGGGCATTCACCAGTGGGAGGCTGGCCTCAATCTCCTTGTCTCCCTCCCTTCACCCACATTTTATCACCCTTGGTTGAACTTGATGGACACGTGTCTTTTTTTTTTTTTTTCAACCGTACTAACTATGTAACTGTGACATTCTGGTTTTTACAATGTTATTAGAGCTTTTAAATCTAATTTTTTAGGCTCAATTCTAAATCATATTCATCGACGAAAGCATTTCAATGAGAGAGAAGCCAGTTTTGTGGTGAAAGATATTGCCGGTGCTCTAAACTACTTGCACAACAAAGGTAGGTGTTTGAAATGAATAGTTTTTAATGGCATGTTGTTGAACACAGTGAGCGTTTCTAAAATGTGTTTTTTTTTTTTTGTTTTTTTTTAAAGCTGTAATTGTGTTTAAAACTATTGTGCTTCAAATGGTAAAGAAACTATGGGTCCCTCCACAATTTAATAGATATGTAAAAATAACCAGCCACTTGAATTGTGACTGGTGTAGACAGGCCCCTTTGAGAACCAAAAATTTGGTTATAAACGATTGTCTCACTTAAGACATTAATGGGATATGGAGCGGTTTCAGGGGCTTCCATCAGTCTATAGTGGGAATACCCCTTTAACCCCTTACCGACATTTGACAATATAAGTATGTTTTATTGTCGGTAAAAAGCTAAGCCCGCTCCTTATCCTACAGGTGCTGGCATAATATTACAGCTGAAATCCGCCTCTAACCGCATGAATCAGAGCCGGCTTTGATCCCTGCTGTTGTACCATTTAAACACTACTTAGAAAAAATGTCTTATACCTTCTCATTATTTTGCCAACCGCAAGATCTTTCCAACCAGAATGGGGATCCCACCCCTAATAGGCGCACTCAAATATTTGTGTTCAGGTCGATAACATGCAGGATATTTCCCTTATTTTGCGTCAACACCACTTTTTTGGTAATACAACCGTGTATAATAACAGTTCTTATTGTATCATAATGTTTAAATGGTACACGCAAATATTTGTGTTTAGGTCGATAACATACAGGTTTCTTCCCTAAGGCTATGTTCACACGGTGTAATTGCGGGGCGTTCAGTACGCCGGGTGTTTGGGAGTTGCACTGATCGGCGCCTACTCCCGTGACGTGGGGGGACTGGCAGCCCGCCGGCCCCATAGACTGTCATTGCTTGCGGCGCATTAAGTGCCCCGAAAAAGTGACGCTTATCTCCCCGCGTGTACAATACGATCGTATTGTAGGCCCGTGGAGAGGAGGTGTAATATGGATTACCGTAATTTCGGCGCACATCTCACTCGTATTAGAGCACAAATACAACGCTAAATGCGCGCCGAAATTAACCTGTGTGAACATTCTCTTATTTTGCTTCAACACCACTCTTTTGCTAATCCAGCCGTGTATAATAACAGTTCTTACTGTATCAAAAAACATGACGTTGTTACATAACTTGCGGTATTTTTCATTGCAGTCCCATGCTGCAATGAAAAAAAATCAAAAATGTTGATTTCCAATCCCTCTCCTTTTGCCATTTTACAAATAAAAAGAAAGTTACACATAACTGGTATTGCTGCATCCTTAGAGACCCTGTCACATAGATTATGCCCCCCTGGCTGAGGGCAGCACAAGCTAGTGTCAGACCTGCTGTTTTCAGCGCTGTGTCCGTTATTCTGGAAGATGCTGGAGTTGTAGAGTATTTAATGTTTAAATCTTCAGTTTTCTGCCAGGAGAGTCATTAAGAGTCAGTTTAATTCATGCCCTGCCCACCTGAAGCTGACCCCGCCCACCTAATTGATTAACCTATTACTTTGAATATTTTTTTATTAATTTACACAGAGCCAACATATTTCTTGTTTAGTCCTATCACAAAGAAGATAAACCGTAGCACTCTATTAATGCATGTCCAGGGACATCAGAGTGGGAACTGTGCACCGGTCTGACGGCTGTTTCATACTAAACTGTGCTTCGGCAGGGCTGACTGTCGGACCAGTGAGCGGTTCCCACTCTGATGTCCGTGGATATGCATTAATAAAGGTGTACATTATACCAGCGAGGGCCACGGATTATCTTTGATAGGACTGTGTATAGAAGCTGATGCGATTTGCAACTGTTGAGCCACCGGTGAAAAACGTCTATTATACATGGCCCCTGGACTTAGCTTTAAAGGGGTTGTCTCGCTACAAAGATTAGCTTTCAACATGTAGGGAACGCTAAATGAAGATGTTTTCCAAATATATTGTCCTTTTTTTTTTTTTTGTTTTGTTAAGGAGCTACAAGTGATTTTATCACCTTCTGAGCTCTCTGGTTCCCCATGTGACCAACCTGTGTACTCTTTTTCTCCCCTGCTGTTTGTTCTATCTGATAGCAGGGAGTGAGGTCATCACATAGGTCTCACAGCACAGAACTCCAGACAGTGAGAGCTTGTTTGTTATCTGATCTTTCAGACAAAAGAAAGTAATTACTGCTGTTCACTTAACTCTCATGCTGTCAGGACCAGGGAAGCTTCCGAGTTAATCTAATTAGCAGAAGTCTGAATACACGGAGCTCATATGCTAATTACAGACAGCTTGACCAGGATGCATTATTTCATTCATGCATCCTATGAAACTTTGAGATGAGACAACCCCTTTAGCCCTTTCATGTTGTAAGAAAGGGCTACATTGTAGCTTGTGATATGGAAAGTTTCCTTCCTTATATAAAGTTATTCCTTGGTGCTGGACAAATCGTCGCAGGTCCCAGTCCCCAGGGGCTTAACATACGATTTTTCTTCCTCCTCTTACTTTGACACGTCTTACATTGAAATTAAAGAGCACAACAGAATAGTTGCTGATACTGTCACACAATGTTGTCGTTTTAAATATTGTGTCATGAGTGAAGTAGTTATTTCTTGCCAGTAAGGCGGGGTTCACACGGCTTATTCAAGCCGTAATTGCGGGACGGATTTCGGCCGCTATTATGTAGGGCGGGGGGGGGGGGGGGGGGGGCTGCTCGCCAGCCCCATAGACATGCATTATACATGGCGCGTATCCCGCCGGGATAATGTGCATGTCACTTTCTCTGAGAACTGTGGATTACCGGAATGGCTGGCGTGGATTCCAGCCGCATTGCAGCACAGTATAGCTGGAATCCGTGCCCGAAATAAGCCATGTGAACGGCCCCTAAAAGGATTAGTGCTGCATTTTATTGGCATTGTCTAAGTGAAATCGTTTTCTAGAAAATAAATGATTGAATATCTCCACAGGTATAGCACATCGAGATTTAAAACCTGAAAACATCCTTTGTGAAAGTCCACATCAGGTAAGGGAGTGTGAGAAATGACATCCAAACATTCCTGTAGCTTTATTGCCTCGACTATGTTCCCACAGATGCTTTTCTTCTTATGCTTATGACTAATGACTAAAACAGTTTAGTAGTCAGAAATTTGGAGGTTTCACATAGTCGTAGAGGACACTGTTTTTCTTTGAAGAGATCCAGTGGGTGACTTGTTCTTGGGCAATTCTCTATGGGGAAAAGGAAGTAAATTGGCCCTCCTGAAGCTATAGTGATATTTTCAATCTGATGAAAATCGGCCACAGTTTATAGCGTAAATCTGCGGCAAAAACCGCGGTCCAGAGATGTTAAAATGGATGATGTCCTTCTAACATATGCTCTGTAGACAAAGCCTAACCCATGCTGGCCAAACTAGTCTTCATAAGAACTGTCAAAAAAACGGGAGCGAAGACCAAATTCCAAAAGGGAACCTTTTCATTTCAATTAGTCACGTGTATTTAGAGCTTTGTCAAGGCTAATACTGCTGTACCCGATGTACCTTACATGTCACACAAGACTTTATTCATTACATATATGATGAGTATTTGCTTTACTTTGTCTTGTTTTAAAGGGAATGTGTCATCAAAAAATGACTTATTGTTTAACTCACATTTTTATGTTAAACACATTTTTTAGGAATTTTTGGTGTTTTTTTTTTAATTTTCCAGATCACTTTCAGAATTTTTTTTAATAATTCTTAAGTCCTGCAGTTTTCACTTTGGCCACTCAGCCTAATAATAGTCTGACACTTCCTGTTCTGTACAGGGAGATTTTCAGCAGGGTGCTCATTATCAGTAAAAGCAGGGTCAAGCTGAAAGGAGACCCCAATGTGTACAGATAACACAGAATCCACCAGTCACAAGAGGAGATGTCACAGCTCCCCCTCTCCCCTCCCTTCACAGTGACAACTCTCCTATACAAGTCTATGGGACAGAATCTGTCTTAAGAATCCTATGGGCATGAAGCTGCTGTAAAGCATCTCTCTGACTGCTGGTAAAGCAGTGCAAGCAAGAATGTCTTCCCCACAATCATATATAGACGACCGAATAGAGAAATCTACAATCAGGAAATAAAAACGGCTGAGAGGAAAAGAATATGGATCAGGGGCTTGATTTAATAAGTAAAAAAAAAAATTGGCGACAGAGTCCCTTTACATCTCCTCTGTCAATTTATCATGTATGATTGTATTCTCAGACAGTTGGCTGTTTCAGGGTTTTTGCCACTGGTCAAGAACAGAGTAGGGTACGATTTAACACAGGCATCCTCAAACGGCGGCCATCCAGCTATTGGAAAACTACACATCCCATCATGCATTTATATAATCTAGAACAGTGGGAATGATGGGACTTGTAGTTTTCCAACAGCTGGAGGGCTGCAGTTTGAGGATGCCTGGTTTAACAGGTCAGTTGCCACATCACCATATCTCATTGAAGAGGCCAAATGGGTGTATGGAACCAATAGGTACCCTGTTCTAGCTAGAACCTCAAAACAGATGGGTACCTCATTCCTTTTAAGGAGTCTCCTGGTTTGGTTGGTACGAGAAGTTCCCTATTTCTGGAGGGGAGAGCAAGGATTTTCATTAAAAAAAGTTACTGTATCTCTACCTTTCAAAAGAAATGAAGGATATTCGTTATTTATAATTGCATGCACTTTTCCCTCTCCGCTGTTCAAAAGATTAAAGGGGTAGAAAAAAAATGACACGTCTTTGGGGCTAGGGTAGGCAAAAGGGAAAAAAAACAACCAAAAACCTGACACTCATGGTAAGTGAATGGAGCACGAGTCCCACCTCTGTGTCAGTACGAGAACTCAGAAGGAAAACACAGGGGCAGATTTATCAATAGTCTTACTTTTAGACAGTGTAAAGTTAGATTAGACAGTCTTACACTGCGCCACATTTATCACAGTGTCGATAAATGTGGCGCAGGTTAGAACGGTCTAGTCTAAGTTTGTACCATCTTTAAGTTGGCGCACTTTTACATCCGAATTTGGTCGCCGATTCTGTTGCATTTTTGGTCACATTGAAGCCACGCCCTTTTTACGAAGTCACACCCCTTTGTCAGACAGGCACAGAAGGGCCTGAAACGGTCTAAAACATGTAGTAAAAGTGCCGAAAAGCTTGTTTTTGGCACAAATTGAGCCAGCATTCTGGCGCAACTGCCTTGATAAATCTGCCCCATAATGTTTTCCAGCTGATGGGTAATCTTTAAATGGATGTATTCTTGTCTTCATATTGTGCTCCACAGCAAATGTTTAAGAAACTCTTGTACAATCCTATACTTGGGAGTTTATTAATGTTGATCTGTTTGCTCTGTCCTAGGTTTCCCCAGTGAAGATTTGCGACTTTGACCTTGGCAGTGGGATCAAGTTAAATAGTGATTGTTCACCAATATCTACCCCTGAACTTTTAACTCCGGTAAAATAACAGCTTTATTATCTTGTTACTAAAAACAGACACTGATCGTAATCTCTCTGGAGAAATAACAGACACGATAGTGAAAAAACACAACAGAGTGAACTGGAGAGTAAATCCTTCATTATTTCCTGCATAAGCAGAGAGACCATCTGATTGTCTCAAAATGTGTTTAGTCCAGAGACCTGATGCCCCGGTGGACCAGGTTTATGATAGGTCTGTGTGCCACAAATCTATTCAGTCCTGTGTTCAGTATGTCAAGCTGTTTCCTAGGGATTTGGTTGCCTTTTAAACCACTTATGTGTTGCATTGTACCCTGAGCTGAAAAAATGTTTAGCTGCAGGTGAATGCATCTTTTTGTCTTTTTATAGTGTAGCAATGGAACGTTAGCCCTGTTGCATTGCTGTCCAAAGCTCAAACATAAACCTCTCCCTGAAATGTAAAGAACCACAAAACCTGTTCATATAATCTCATCTATATATATCCTTATATTTGTGTGTGTGATGTGTGTTATATATATATATATATATATATATATATATATATATATATATATATATATATATTATATATATATATATATATATATATAACATAACATACACGCACATAAACACCTACATATACACATACAGGCAGTCCCCGGGTTACATACCGGATAGGGACTGTAGGTTTGTCCTTAAGTTGAATTTGTATGTAAGTCGTAACAGGTACATCTATTAAATGCAATTCCTTTTTTTTTTTTTTTTTTTTTTTTTTGGATATGCAGGGAACAGTTTTCACATTTGTTTTGCTGTCTGTGCCCTTTTTTAGAAGATTTCACCTATCGTTCTGTATCTCATGTGCAGCTGTGGCATGCTGGCACTTGGTTATTATGGGGCGTGACAGTGTTGAATGTCAGCCACCCCCATATGTCTGTTTGTAACTAGGGGACGCATGCAAGTCGGAACGATGTAAGTAGGGGACTGCCTGTACACACACACAAAATGACACGCGTACCTGTGGCTAAAATTTGTTGTAGTCAAGGCCAAACAAATTCCATAAAAATGGTTATATTGAAAGGCAATTTCTAATCCTAAACAGGCAGGAGGGTCTGGAAAGTTTTGGCTGTTTTTGACAATAAACACAGGGCTAAATTCCAGAGATTTACGGCACGCTATCACATCTTAGCGATTTGCTCTACAGATACTGAGGGCATCAGGTTTCAGGACTGAGCATCAATTCACAGACAATAACTACTTTACAGATGAGCAATGTGTTCTGAAGGGTCTGCGAGATATGAGCTAGTGTCACCTATTGGAATTAAAAGGGTTGTCTCGCTACAGCTTTCAAAATTTAGGGAACACTAAATGAAGACGTTTTCCAAATATATTGCATTCATTTTTTTTGTTAAGGAGCCACAAGTGATTTTATCACCTTCCTGCCTCTCTGGTTCCCCAAGTGACCGACCTGTGTACTTCTCCCCCCCCGCTGGCTGTTCTATCTGATAGCAGGGAGTGATGTCACCACACAGATAGCGGCAGCGCAGAACTCCAGACAGTGAGAGCTTGTTTTTTATCTGATCTTTCAGACAAAAGACTAATTACTGTTCACATTAACTGAGAAGCTTCTCTGGACTGCAGAGAAGGTAATTTAGATAATCTAGACTGATCAACATAATAAACATAAGTCTGAATACAGGGAGCTCATATGCTAATTACAGACAGCTTGACCAGGAGGCGACAGAGCCAAGCAGCATTATTTCATTCATGCATCCTATGAAACTTGAGACAACCCCTTTAACATCAGTTTATATCCGACTCGCTGAACTTTTCAAAGTAAATGGAATTAGAACCAACCAGATATTTATCTGCAGACAGCTGTTTCGGGGTGTTAGCCCTGTATTTTTGCAGCGTAGCATACAGGTTAGTTAGATGAGAAATTCCTGGTAACATTCCTCATGGAGGCTCAAGGCCTAGCGAGTTGGCTGTGAATTGAACAACGCCACTTTTAAAAGATGGCGTTACAAGAGACCTAGCTCATTTTCCATGAGTCCTTTCGAATATACATTTAAGTTTTAGTAAAGAAACTAATGGTGGTTAATACTGATTACTGTGTATTCTTTTTCAAACAAATTTTTGCTGTTGGTTTGGGTTTTTGGGTGGGGTAGGGAGAAGAACTTTCTCAATGCTTTTTTCACAAAAGATTTTTACAAAATTTTTGTCCTTTTTTAGTGTGTAAATGGAGGCCCTGTTTTGTAGTGCTATGCACATATAATTTTAAAAGTTTGTATCTTGTGGTTTTTCACTTTGTGGATAGACACCCAATTGTCTATATATGCGGTGCGTTCATCTGTGCCCGCCGGCCCCATAGACTCATTACTCGCGGCGTACGAGCGGGGAGAGGCGGCGTAATCCATAGTTCTCTATGAGAAATGGGGATTACCGTAATTTCGGCACGCATCTCGCTCGTATTAGAGCACAAATAAGCGGCGAAATGCACACCAAAATGTGCCCATGTGAACATAGCCTTACACTCTATGCACCATACAAAGGGAGACATGTACGAAAGGGTTTTTCACCCTTTTCTTGTGTAAAATGTGCCAAAAGTAAGCGGGCTGCAATGTATAATGCGCTAAACAAATTTTAGGCGCATTGTTCGTAAGATTCGACACTTTTTAATGCACCTAATATGTGGGGGCATTCAGGGGATGTTCTGAGGGTGTGTCGCACCACACTAAAAAAGTTAGACAATTATTCGAATGTGGCTCGGCAAAACTAGGCGCATTCCTGCTTGGACAGGCAGACCTATTTCAATGTGATCTGCCTGAGGAGTCAGTGGAGCTAGATTTGATGTGAAGGGCAAAAATGTCCCTTATTTCTCAACTTACACCAGTACAATAATAAAAAGTAATTTCTGATAATTATCAAACTATATAAAATTAGATTATTTAATAAAAAATGTTAGAATGTAAAATTAATATAAAGATATATAATATCCCAAAAATATAAAAATATTTCGTATAAAATGTATTGAAAATAAATAAAATCTAAAACTAATTTTACATTAAATAACCCACTGATCAGATTTTAATTTTGACTACATTAAATTTGAAATGTATTTTTGCTGCTCTCCCCCTTCTACATACAGCGAGAGCCAGCACAGGTTTTGCTGGGACCTGTGGTACTCCAAGCAGGATACCATAGTTTCTATTCACTGACATGTTATTCTAATGACTTTTCTTTTATTTCCAGCCCATCTATAGCCTGGTACACTAATGCACCAAAGTTCCGTAATGTGCCAAACACACAGGCAAGGTGCAATGAACTTTAGATACCATTTATGAGCGCACAAAAATCACTTTCATACTTTCAGGCGCATTTGACGCTGAAAACGAAATGCGATAATTCACTTTGAAGCGCCTTCTTTCATATGGACACGTGTCTCTTATCAACCGTACTAACTATGTAACTATATGTCTCTCAAAGTTCAGCGCATTAGACTCCATGGCCATACAAAGTTTTCTGCATTAATTAAGCTCTATGTAATGCGCCAAAAATATTCATACGTACTGTCGTATTCTAGACTCCTCTATCTATTCAGAACTGGGGTGTCTGCGCCAAGTAAAGTTAACAAAAAAAAAAAAAAAAAAACAAAGATGCATTCGCATTCATACGTGTCGCCCAAGGTCTTTCCTCATGTGACTTTGTAGGTGGAAAGATAAGTTAGAACAAATAGCTGAAACCTGAAGAGGGTAAAGAAGCTGTCTTTTTCTTCACCTCCCCAAAAGACAGCCTCTAAGTATTGCTATATTTTTTTTTTCAGTGATCTGTTAAAGGGGTTGTCTCACTACATTGATTCACTGTTTTCTTGGTTTCACTTTGAATTCAGAGGCGTGTTTACTGGCTTCCACTAGACTGCAGTAGAAGCCAGGTCTGTAGCTATAGCGACCAGTGCTGGCAGCCTATCAGGAGAGATCAACAGCTCTGTAGCTATAGCAACCGGCTGCAGCCTATCAGGAAGATCACAGGTCTGTAGCTATAGAAACCCAGTGCTGTGCCCATCAGGAGAATTGAACAGGTCTGTAGTTATAGCGACCTGAGGAGCTGATGCAGCCCATACAAGGGGGGATATCTCCGAATAGATAGGACACAGTTAATGGACACATATTGCAAAGCAACTTGTTTTTGCAAGATCTTTCACTACGAGGATAGCTCTTTATGTTAGACAACCCCTTTAAGGTTTTGTTAGATTTATTTTAAAACCTGTTATGATTCAAACGATGAACAGTTTTAAAATCAGAAAAAAATTCAGCAGCTCTTAGAAATCTTTGGCTTGTATGGAAAATGTATTGCCTGGGTTCAGGGTGATCCTCTTTCCCTTTCCTCTAGTACTATTTTGGAACAGTTGCTTTCCTTGACAGTATTGGTAGCGCTCGGTTCCTTTGTATCAAATGTCTTTTTGGAAGGGGTAAGTGCACTGCAGAGCAACATGCCGAGCATTGCTAAGAGCTGACACATTGCTACAAATAATGTGCAGCTTCTGACTTGATGTAATTGCACACACGGAAGGATTTCTGCAAACGGCTTGTACGCTTTGTGTGAAACGTTGCTGCGGCGCGGTCATTAAGAATAAACAAGGTAGCTGGAATAGACTCTGCGCTGATGGACGGTCATATGAACTGACCCTGAAACTCGACACGGCTTGCAAGGTCTGAGCGTGAAGTCCATGTGACGGAGCTGGAACAGGGACAGACTGCAGAGTTTCCAGGAAATATATTTATTGCACAACACTCACAGGCGCTCATTTATTTAGGAATAGAAACGTTCTTGTGTTTTTCTCTTTTTCTGCTGTTTTATTTCTTCTGGTTATTTCTGAATTTGTCTGCCAAGGTATCGTGTCCTTTATTTGCAAACTTCTGCTTATTTCTTAGAAGGCTAAATGTTCCCTGGCAGAGGCCCAGTGGCTTGTGTATTGATGAAAGGTTTCAGTGTAAACTTCAGTGCCTGAGAATAACCCTTTGAAAGGGCTCGCCCCTTATTTTTCTGTTCAGGGCTGCTGTGTAAAAGTTTAAATAAACGAAGTTAAGCCCTGAAAAAACCTACCTTGCCTCCTGTCCCGTTTATTAAGAGCATGCTGCAGAAGGTTAAGTTTAAAGAGAATGTATCGCTAATCTTTTTTTTTGTCACTAATTGAAAACAAAATACTAAAACATTTTTTGTGCTGTTTTTATTTTGTGAGATCGATTTTTTTTTTATTTTTACGTTGTGTTTTATATATACAGTGCCTTGCGAAAGTACTCGGCCCCCTTGAACTTTTCAACTTTTTGCCACATTTCAGGCTTCAAACAAAAATATAAAATTTTAATTTTTGTGGGAAGTATCAACAACAAATGGGACACAATTGTGAAGTGGAACCAAATTTATTGGATATTTTAGGCTTTTGCAAAAAAAAAAAAAAAAGGACTTGAAAAGTGGTGCGATGAAAATTATTCCCCTTTAACATTCCTTTTGCAGCAAACTCATTTCCCAAAAGCAGTGAGGATCTCTGAATGACCGCCATATGGCATCCATGATACTGTTGTAAAGTTAAACCGTTGGTACAAATCTCCAATAACTTAAACATCCTGACACTGTGAAGCATCATTTTGAAAGGAAGGAGGATCAAAGACCAATGCAAATCCCCTAGGCCGGCCGTCCCTAACTTTTAATCTAAAAAGCCGATTAGAGACGCAAAGATGGCCCATGATCCTTAAACCCCAAGCTCCCGAGGGGAAGTCCTGTTAGCAATCGATCATATTGAAATGGGAAGGGGAAGTAAGACCATTGCAAATGTACCAAGACCTCTCGTTTAAAGTTTCACTCAACCCCTGGAGCACCAAACTGTGAAAGAAGGCCGCCAGGAGCCCAATACATCTGGAAGAACTGCCTGAGACTCCAAACATGTGGGAAAGGCCGCCATGGGACCAACAATGAAGAAGTCCCGCCTGACGCCAAACGGGTTTGGAAAAAGGAAGGCCGCCATTTCAGACGTCAATACAAAGTGGAAAGAAGGCCGCCTGGGAGACCCCAAACATGGGGAAGAAGGGGCCGCCTGGGAGACCCCAAAACATGTGGAAGAAGGGGCCGCCTGGAGACGCCAAACATGTGGAAGAAGGGCCGCCTGGAGACGCCAAACATGTGGAAGAAGGGCCGCCTGGGAGACGCAACGGGGAAGGTGGGGGGAGACCCCAAACATGTGGAAGAAGGGCCGCCTGGGAGACGCCAAACATGTGGAAGAAGGGGCCGCCTGGGAGACCGCCAAACATGGGGGAAAGGGGCCGCCCGGAGGACCCCAAACATGTGGAAGAAGGGCCGCCTGGGAGACCCCGAACATGTGGAAGAAGGGGCCGCCCGGAGACCCCAAACTGTGGAAAGAAGGGCCGCCCGGGAGACCCAAACATGTGGAGAAAGGGCCGCCGGAGCCCCAAACTGTGAGAAGGGGCCGCCGGAGACCCCAAACATGTGCAAGAAGGGGCCGCCCGGGAGACCCCAAACATGTGGAAGAAGGGGCCGCCGGGAGACGCCAAACATGGGGGAAAGAAGGGGCCCGCCCGGGAGACCCCAAACATGTGGAGAAGGGGCCGCCCTGGGAGACCCCAAACATGTGGGAGAAGGGGCTGCCCTGGGAGACCCCAAACATGGGGGAGAAGGGGCCCCCGGGAGACCCAAACATGTGGGAGAAGGGCCGCCCGGGAGCACGCAAATTGGGAGAAGGTTTGGCCCAGCAGAGAGACAGCCAAACATGTCAGAACCCCCGATGACGCAAATTGACCATCCCCCTGAGCCCCACATGTGGGGGGGCCGCATCCGGAGAGACCCAAGGAACACCACCCACCCCACTGTGAGAAGGGGGCAGCCAACATGTTGGGAGCAAGGGCCAGGCCGTGGAGAGCCAAATAGAGGGCCCTCGGGAGAAAACCATGTGGGAGAACTGCAGAAGACCGCCAAACTGTGAGAGAATCCGCCAATAAGACGCCCAAACATAAGCGGGGGCCGCCCCCAACGCAAACATGTGGGAAAAGGGGGCCGCCCGGGAGACGCCAAAAACTTTGGGGGAAAAGGGGGCCCCCCGGGGAACGCCAAACATTGGGAAAGGGGCCGCCCGGGACGCCAAAATGTGGGAGAAGGGGCCCCCGGGAGACGCCAAACATGGGGGAGAAGGGGCCCCCCGGGAGCCCGAAAAAACATGTGGGAGAAGGGGCCCCCCGGGAACCCCAAACATGTGGGAAAAGGGGGGCCCCCGGGGAGACCCAAACATTGGGAGAAGGGGCCCCCCGGGGAGACCCCCAAACATGTGGGAGGGGGGGCCGCCCGTGGGACGCCAAACATGGGAAGAAGGGGCCCGCCCGGGGAGACGCCAAACTGTGGAAGAAGGGGCCGCCCGGAGACGCCAAACTTGGAAGAAGGGGCCCCCCGGGGGAAAAACCGCCAAACGTGGAAAAAGGGGCCCCCCGGGAGACGCCAAACATGTGGAAAAAGGGGCCCGCCCGGAACCCCAAACATGTGGAAAAAGGGGGGCCCGCCGGGAGACCCCAAACATGGGAAAAGGGGCTCTGCCAGAAAAAACAAAAATCAAAAACTTTTTGCCACAATGCAAACGATATGTTTTGGTTTCAAAGCAACACAGCTCATCCCCCTGAACACCCCACCCCCAGGGTCACACATGGTGGGGGCAGCTCATTTTTTGGGGGCTTTTCTTCAGCAGGGACAGGAAGATGGTTAAAATTGAGGGGAAAGATGGATGGACCAAATTCGGGACCATTCTGGAAGAAAACCTTTTTGGAGTCTGCAGAAGACCTGAACTGGGACGAAAATTTTATCTCCAACAAGACAATGACCCAAACATAAAGCAAAATCTACAATGGAAGGTTTCCCAATAACAGTCTCCCGGGGTTAGAATGGGCAAGTCAAAGTCCAGAGCTGAATCCAATGGAGAATCTGTGGAAAGAGCTGGAACTCTGTTCACAACCCCTCCATCAACCTCACTGACTCCGCTGTTCACAACGCCTCCATCCACCTCACTGGCCCAGCTTCACAAACCTCTCCACCAACCTCATGAGCTCAGCTGCTCACAAACGCTCTCATCCAACCCCACTGAGTCAGCGCTCAAAACCCTCCATCCACCTCACTGAGCCAGCGCTCAAACGCTCTCCACCAACCTCACTGAGCTCCACTGCTCACAAACCTCTCATACAAACGCTCTCCATCCAACTCATGAGCTCCAGCGCTCACAACGCCTCCATCCACCCACTGGCTCCACTGTCACAAACGTTCATCAACCCATGAGTCCAGCTGCTCACAAACGCTCTCCATCCAACCCCACTGCCCCTGTTCACAAACGCCTCCACCAACCCACTGAGCTCCAGTCCTAAAACGCTTCCACAGCCTACGAGCCAGCGTTCACAACGCTCCCATCCAACTCACGAGCTCCGCTCTCACAAACGCTCTCATCCAACCTCACTGAGCTCAGCTGTCATAAACGCTCTCCATCCACCTCACTGAGCTCCGCTGCTCACAAACGCCTCCACCACCTCACGAGCTCCGGCTGCCACAAACACTCTCCTCCAACCCACTGAGCTCCGCTTTCACAAACCTCTCCTCCAAATTCCTGACTCCAGCTGCTCACAAACGCTCCATCCAACCTCACTGAGTCCAGCTGCTCACAAAACCTCCTCCATCCAACCTCACTGAGCTCCACTGCCACAAACACTCTCCAAACCAACCCCACTGGGGCTCCAGCTGCTGTTCACAAACGCTCTCCATCCAACCTCACTGAGCTCCAGCGCTCACAAATGTCTCCATCCAACCTCACTGAGCTCCACTGCTCACAAACGCCTCCATCCAACCTCACTGAGCTCTAGTTGCTCAAACGCTTTCCATCCAACCTCTATGAGCTCCAGCTGCTCACAAACACTCTCCATCCAACCTCACTGAGCTCCAGCTGCTCACAAACGCTCTCCATCCAACCTCACTGAGCTCCAGCTGCTCCAAACGCCTCCCTCCACCTCACTGAGCTCCAGCTGTCACAAATCTCCATCCAACCTCACTGAGCTCCATCTGCTCACAAAACCCTCTCCATCCAACCTCACTGAGCTCCATCTGCTCACAAAACTGCTCCTCCATCCAACCCCTCCAACTCCGAGCTCCAGCTGCTCACAAACGCCTCCCTCCAACCTCACTGAGCTCCAGCTTATCCCAAACGATCTCCATCCAACCGCACTGAGCTCCAGCTGCTCACAACACTCTCCATCCAACCTCAAATGAGCTCCAGCTGTAGCTCTCCCTCCAACCTCACTGAGCTCCATGCTCACAAATGTTCTCCATCCAACCTCACTGAGCTCCAGCTGCTCACAAAGCTCTCCATCCAACCTCACTGAGCCCAGCTTCACTGAGCTCTCATCCAACCTCCTGAGCTAGCTGCTCACAAACATCTCCATCCAACCTCACTGAGCTCCAGCTGCTCACAAACGCTCTCCATCCAACCTCACTGAGCTCCAGCTGCTCACAAACGCTCTCCATCCAACCTCACTGAGCTCCAGCTCTGCTCTCCATCCAACCTCACTGAGCCCCCTCACAACACTTCCCCCAACCTCACGAGCTCCACTGCTCACAAACACCTCCAGCCAACCTCACTGTGCTCCATCTGCTCACAAACGCTCTCCATCCAACCTCACTGAGCTCCAGCTGCTCACAAACACTCTCCATCCAACCTCACTGAGCTCCAGCTGCTCACAAACGCTCTACATCCAACCTCACTGAGCTCCAGCTGCTCACAAACGCTCTCCATCCAACCTCACTGAGCTCCAGCCCCCACCCCCAACCAACCCCTGCTCCAAATCCAACCTCACTGAGCTCCAAGCCCTGCCCCCACAAACGACTCTCCAATCCCTCCAACCTCACTGAGCTCCAACTGCTCACAAACGCTCTCCATCCAACCTCACTGAGCTCCAGCTGCTCACAAACGCTCTCCATCCAACCTCACTGAGCTCCAGCTGCTCACAAACGTTCTCCATCCAACGCACTGAGCTCCAGCTGCTCACAAACCCCCTCCATCCAACCTCACTGAGCTCCATCTGCTCACAAACGCTCTCCAACCAAACTCACTGAGCTCCACTGTCTCACAAACCTCTCCATCCAACCTCACTGAGCTCCAGCTGCTCACAAACGCTCTCCATCCAACCCCATGAGCTCCATGTCACAAGTCTCCATCCAACCCACCCCGCTGAGCTCCGGTCTGTGCGCCAATCAAGAATGGGCAAAATTTGTCTCTCAATGTACAAAACTGATAGACATATACCCCACGTGACTTGCAGCTGTAATCACAGCAAAAGGTGGCACTAGTATTAACTTAAGTGGGACAAATTATTTTACACGCCCAACTTTTCGTTTTTTTATCTTTTACAAAAGTTTAAAATATCCAATAAATTTCGTTCCATTTCAGTGTCCCACTTGTTGATTCTTTCCAAAAAAAATTTAAATTTTATATCTTTTGTTTGAAGCCTGAAATGTGGCAAAAGGTTGAAAAGTTCCAGGGGGCCAAATACTTTTGCAAGGCACAGTATATTATTATGGGAGCTGCCATCTTGCCCATGCCACTTTTAACAGCATTTATGGAGATGCTTTACTGCAGCTACATGGACATAGGAGTCTGAACAGAAGCAGACCCAGTGACTTCTATAGGCATGCTCTCTGACCTGGGAAGAAATTACTGTGAATGATGCCTGTGCTGCTAATGGGGAGACTGCAGAGAAGTGATCTCTACAGAACAGGAAGAATCAGACTATTCAAAGGTTTAGAGGCCAAAGTTAAATGCAAGATATCAGGATTTAAAAAAAAAAAAAAAAGTTATGGAAGATGAAAAGTTCTTTAAAATATGTTCAACATGAAAACACTAGTTAATAGATCATTTTCTGATGACGCGTTTCCTTTAACCTTTGTATTTCCAGTGTGGCTCCGCAGAATATATGGCTCCTGAAGTGGTTGAGGCATTTAATGAGGAAGCATCGATATACGACAAGCGCTGTGATCTGTGGAGCCTTGGAGTAATCTTGTACATCATGCTTAGTGGCTATCCGCCATTTGTTGGGCACTGCGGAAGCGATTGTGGCTGGGACAGAGGAGAGGCTTGCCCAGCTTGTCAGGTAACAGCAATAGCCCCCTTACTGTTGGCTGCCTTTACGCCTATCCTTTACCATAGCACGTTATAACATTATGATATGGCCATTTGTATTATATCAACAGAATATGCTATTTGTGAGTATTCAAGAAGGAAAATATGAGTTTCCAGATAAAGATTGGGCTCGCATATCCTCTGGAGCCAAAGATCTGATCTCAAAATTGCTGTTGCGAGATGCCAAAAAGAGACTGAGTGCAGCCCAGGTTTTACAGCATCCATGGGTGCAAGGGGTAAGTCCGTATTTAATGTTACGTTAAGTGACCAGGGTAAAAGCCGCTTTAGATTGCCACAGTTACATACATAAGGTTGCAGAAAGACACCGGTCCATAAAGTCCAAACCTACTGTAATCTGTAGAAGTAGGAATGTAAATGCATGTATATTGCTGTAGGCATATGTGCCGTATATGATAGTTACTCTTATAGATCTTAGATGGCCCCTTTTTCCAACACTACAAAATCCTGAGCTATGTGAATAAATACATCCAAAGAAAGAAACAAGCAGGGGCAGCGCTGCATAATCACCAACCGGTCCCGTGTGCAAGTCTTAGAGACTAAGATCTTCGTAATAGATCAATCCAAAAATAGGCAGCAGCACCATGTCTTAACAAAAACCTCAAAATGTGTTCACCCATGTCCGTGCTAGCAACATTGCTGCCCCTCATTGGAGCCATTGAAATGGCTCCAGTAACAGAAACATAACTGGCATAGGTGGAAAAAGACGGCTTTCTCACCACATTGAGCTTTAAAGGGATTGTCTCGCTAAAATGGCTTTTTATGTTAAAGATCTTGCAAAAAAGTCACTTTTTCCATTAGGGCCCCAAAAAAGAGTCCCCACCATTCCCAGATACCCCTCTTTTATGGACCTCATCCTCAGTGTCCAAAAATAGCTATAAACCCATTCCGAGATCCTCCCCTTGATATGGCTGCCAGCACTGGTCGCTATAGCTACAGACCTGTTCGATCTCTCCTGATAGGCTGCCAGCACTGGTTGCTATAGCTACAGTTCTGGTGTCCTCACAAGCTCATCACTACAGTCCATAGTAGCCAGTAAACATGCCCCTGAAGTAACAAATGAAACTAAGAAAACAGGACTGAGACAAGATGTATTGAGACAACCCCTTTAAAACATGTAGGCAAAGGTAAATAAAGATTACAGAATACATTGCTGCTCTGATTTTGCTTCATTTCAGAGCTAGCGGAGTTCTTATCTTCTGATTGTGTACATAAGTGTCTCTAGGTTACCCACCATCTTTCTGTGCTTTTCATTCTCTGCGGTCCTATCAGTAGCACAGAAACTTGTATGTTACCTACAAACTTTTAATTCTTTAGAGCTCTGTAGCCTTCTGACCTGCTTTGACAACCTCTTACCAATGCCCATTTAACAGACTTGGCTAGAAATAGCAGAGCTGATATACCAATCACTGCTCTAGAACCACCAATAGCCTGACCAGGAAGTGTGAGTCTGAAGCTGCCTGTGAAGAGCAGGCTCTGTGAATGATCCAGTATAATTGTGGCTGTTACCTACCATCTGTCTCCAGTAGTGCAATAAGGGTCACAGTTCGGACAGGACAGTTGGCAATTTTATGTGTACGCTGATTAAACGGATGTAACTTTGTTTTAAGGTTTTAATTTTGTTGTTGTTGACACCTCTAATAATCACCTTTATAAAATATTGACCTTAGTCTTATTTCATCCGCGCTCAGCTGCACCCATACAGTCTTCAGTTCTTTCGGCATGGGCGGCTATGTCATCTAATCCCATTCTGAGCCTCTCCTGTGTAGACGGGGATACGTTTTTACTGTGTGGCTGACTTTTACACAGAAGTCTTTGCTCCTTAAAAAGAACATGCATCACTGTTTGCAATTCTGCTTTAGTAAATGTTCTCCCTGTTAATTATTTCTTCTGGAGCATCTTCTCGTATAACTCTGTGCTGTGTGGTTCCTCTGTTCTCTATAATTCTTGATTACTGAATGTCGGCTGCAGGGGCGTAGCTAGCGAGGCCTGGGCCCCATAGCAAACTTTTGGATGGGGCCCCTCTCACCTCCCCGACCATGAACATTTACCAGGACATGGGGTTACTAGATCATACAAGGGACAAACACCTCACCATACACGTCACCATCATACTGCTAAAAATCCCACTATACCAAGACCAACATTACCAATCGCGCTACTACATAAGGACCCGATTATACTGCCAGAACATGACCACAAATTGCCACCACATAGTGACTGAATAATACCCCTACACTATTACTGATTAGTCTACAAAGACCAATATTACCGCCATATAGTGGTAGGTATCAGTGTACACAGGTGCTCTACAGACTATATAACCTCCATACAGAGACCATATCATGGTAGATACCAGTGTACACGGACTCTGCAGATTTATAAGTGATTACAGTGCAGTTACATCTTGTGACTCACAGGTGATGTTTCTCTGACGAGGCGTTGACTTTCCCTTTTGTTCTGCATTCGGTCCAGATCGCCATGATGACTTCTCCCGGCCACCACTCCTCCCTGCAGATTTGGACACTGATATCTTAAGAGTCCTCACTTTTCCCGCGCCTCACTTCCTGCCCACCCACCTCTGTACAAACTTCTAAGAGGTGGCAGAGGGGGTATAGGCCATACCTTAGAGGCCGTCTCCTAGAGGGGAGGAACAGAGAAATCCCCCCTCCCCCGCCGAATTGTGTCTAACAGCAAATGGGCCTTGTACCCCTCAGAATCATATTACCAGGCAGGTAGGTAGACAGTACATAGGCCTCAGGTAGGTAGACAGTACATAGGCCTCAGGTAGGTAGGCAGTACATAGGCCTCAGGTAGGTAGGCAGTACATAGGCCTCAGGTAGGTAGGCAGTACATCGGCGTCAGGTAGGTAGGCAGTAGTTATGCAGGTCTCAGGTAGACAGGCTACAGGTAGGTAGTTTGATCCTAGGTAACCAGTAGTTAGGCAGGTCTCGGGTAGGTAGGCTACTGGTAGGTAGATTGGCTCTAGGTAGGCAGTAGTTAGGCCCCAATTAGTTAGGCAGCCCGAAGGTAGGTAGGTAGGCTGTAGGTGGGCCCTAGGTAGATAGGCTATAGGTGGGGCCCACATAGGTAGGTACATAATTAGTCTATACAGAGTCCAAATAGGCAGACAGACTTTAGCTAGGCTACACAGGGCCTGTTTAGGCAGGCTATAGGGGGCCCTGGATAGGCAATAAGGTTTAGATAGGCTGAGGTCCCCATATAGGCAGGCAGAGTTTAGGTAGGCTACACGGGGCCCCAGATTGGTAGGCAGGCAGTGTTTAGTTTGGTATAGGTCCCTATATAGGCAGGCAGGATTTATGTAGGCTGTAGGATCCCCAGGCAGGTAGGGTTTATGTTACTATAGGGGTCCCATGCAGACAGGCAGGGTTTAGGTAGAGGATAGGGCCTCATATAGGCAGGCAGGGTTTAGGTAGAGTACAGGACCCCATATAGGTAGGCAGAAAGGGTTTAGGGTAGGCTATGGGGGCCATATAGGCAGGCAGAGTTTAGGTAGCTATATGGGCCCACATAGGCAGACAGGGTCTAGGTAGCTATATGGGCCATATATAGTCAGGCAGGGTCTAGGTAGCTATAGGTATCATATATGCAGGCAGGGTTTAAGGTAGGCAGAAATTAGGCAGCTATAGAGGCCATATAGTGAGGCATGCGGGGTCTAGGTAGCTAAAGGCGCTATATATAGTCAAGCAGGGTCTAGGGAGCTATAGGGGCTGTATATAGTCAGGCAGGGTCTAGGGAGCTATAGGGGCTGTATATAGTCAGCCAGTGGTCAAAGGAGCTATGGGGCTGTAAAATAGTCGGGCCAGGGTCATGGGAGCTATAGGGGCTGTATATAGTCAGGCAGGGTCTAGGGAGCTATAGGGGCTGTATATAGTCAGGCAGGGTCTAGGGAGCTATAGGGGCTGTATATAGTCAGGCAGGGTCTAGGGAGCTATAGGGGCTGTATATAGTCAGGCAGGGTCTAGGGAGCTATAGGGGCTGTATATAGGGTATATATATGTGTGTATATGTATGTGTGTGTATGTTGAGAAAAAAAAATCACTTACCTGCCCCACAGTCCTTTGATGCGACCAGCTCCGCTCCCAGACAGTCTGTGGGCGGCGCAATATGACGGGAGACACCACTTTGGAAACTGAAATGGTAACACGCAGCTGACTGATCCTGAAAAACATTTTTAAGAGACGTAACAGCAAGAAACAAATAGAAGAGAAGATGCTCCAGAAATGTTTCCCAAGAAACACAAGTACATATCAGATGTCGTCACAGGTCTGCTTTAAAGGGAATGTATCATCAAAAAATGAGTCATTTTTAAGTCCCGTTTTTATGTTAAACACATTTTTTAGTAATTTTTGGTTGTTTTTTTGTTTTTTTTATTTTTCATGTTAAATATTTTTTAATTCTTAAGTCTTGCAGTTTTCACTTTGGCCATTAGGTCTTGCGTGCACTAATTTAACAGCAGTCAGATGCTTTACAGTAGCTTCATGAACATAGGAGACTTAAAGGGGTTGTCTCACTACACTGATTCATCTCACCTCAGTTCTGTTTTCTTGGTTTCACTTTGAATTCAGGGGAATGTTTACTGGATTCTACTAGGCTGTCGTAGAAGCCAGGTCTGTAGCTATAGCAACCTGAGGAGCTGATGCAGTGCATACAAGAGGTGATAGGCTCTCAGAATAGGTACGATCATTTTAATACACATATTGCAAAGTGACTTGTTTTTGCAAGATCTTTAACATAAAAAGCAGCGATCCTTGTAGTGACGACCCCTTTAAGATTGACTCAGTCAAATTCAATTCTATAGGAGAGTTTTCTAGTCATGCTCTGTGATTTGGGAAGCAGTCACTGTGCAGGGAGGTGAAAGGGTGAACTGTGACCATCTCCTCTTGTGACTGGTGGATCCGTGTTTATCTTTTTTCACCACTGGTGTCTCCTTTCAGTTTGACCCTCTTTGTGCTGCTGATGAGAAGACAACTGAGAATCTTTCTGTACAGAACAGGAAATGTCAGACTATTAGGCCTAGTGGCCAAATTGAAAACTGCAGGACTTAAGAACTATTAAAAAATATTGAAAGTGATATGAAAGATAAAAAAAAGTAACCAAAAATTCTGAAAAAATGTTTTGAACATAAAAATGTGAGTTAAACAATAAGTCATTTTTGATGAAACCTTCCCTTTAAGAATGGCAGGAGTAGCAACATTGATTTATAGGTACCAATTCCTAAATGTGTTCAAATTGACCATTTTCCTTTTGCCTTTCCAGTGTGCTCCAGATAATCCACCCCCAAAACCCCTATTACCCCCTCAAAGGTGAGTGTAACTGTTTGTACGCGATACATATTTTGTTACTTGTGAAACTATATGCAAAGGTGTCTTATGATGCATACCTGTAAGCTACTCTTACAATGTTACCTGGCTTTTGTGGGGTTAATATATAAAGTTAAATGTTATGACAGACGCCAATATTCTGCACATACTAAGGGAATCCTCGAAAGGGTGATTAATGGAGGCCGGTCTCACGAGTCATACACAAGGTGGATCATATCAGACTTTCTCTAAACCCATTTATGATATTTTTAAGCCTGTTAATATATTATAATTTAAACCCTTTTTTTTTTCGGAATATTTGAGGGGGCTTATCCCCGGTAGGCCAAAAGCTTTTACTGAAAAGGTTTCCTAGAGAGGCTAAGGCTATGTTCACACGGCTTATTTGGGCATGTATTTCAGTCCGTATTTACACGCCGTACTGCGCGAATTACGGCTGGAATCCGTCCCAGTCATACGGTAATCCACAGTCCTCATAGAGATCTATGGATTACTTCTCCTTTCCCCGCTCTGTGAATCCGCTCGGGGGAGGTAAGTGACATGTCATTTACTAGCAGCGCACCGCTGACAATGAATGTCTATGGGCCGGCGAGGCGCCCCGCCGTGTGAACATGGCCTAAGGGTCACAGGTGACTGTAGGTCCTTACACAAGAAATCCCAGAATACAAAGCGTCGACTTAATGTCCCCAGGTAGCCATATGCTTATGGAGTGCTCTACGCTTTACATAGACTCCGCTTTCCAACTTTGACATTCTGGGACTCCCTTTTCAGATTTTGCGTTCGGATCGCTTGACCTGGCTATATTGAATTGTTAGGGTTAGGAGATGGCTAGGATAGGTTGCAAAGTCACAGTCTTAGAACATTTTTATGGTAGGTGCAGAGATGGTTACCCCTCTGTAAGGGCATGTCCACACGACTGGTTTGGCGGTTCCCACGGCCAAACCTCGTCCTAGCCTCGCCGCAAACTCGCGTCTCCCGACACGGGTTTGCGGCGTGGTCTCGGCGCGGGTGGGGTGTGGCTCGGGGCGCAGCTTGCGGAGAGGGTTTACCTGCATGCAAATTAATGGGGGGCAAACCGCACCGCGGGCCAGCCGCGCACCACCCGTGGCGACGCCCGCGGCAACACCGTGTGACCGCCGCGCTGAGAACTCCCTGTCAAGAATTGACAGGAGAGTTCTCACACATGCACAGCAAGACCGCGGCCCCAAACCCGCAGTGTGTGAATATTAATGCGGTTTCCAAGAGGAAACCTTGTTAATAAATTAGGCGCGATTTGGCCACGGTTTTGCCTGCGGAACCCGCGGCCAAATCCGTCGTGTTAACAGGGCCTAAGGCTTGTATCTACTCTGCGGATGTATAATTATTATTTTTTTATTTGTATGTTAATATCAGCATGTTTTTGTAGTAGGTTGGTTACACAATATAAACACATTTTGCGTATACTTGATGTATATTTTCTCCAAAAAAGTGAGTTGATGAGAGAACCTATGAAATGCAATTGCACATTTAAATTGAAATATTGTTTTATTATTTCAGGAACAGTAGTGCCAAAGATCTTACGTCATTTGCTGCTGAAGCTATAGCAATGAACCGCCAGCTGATGGAGAGAGAAGAGGAAGAGCAAGGAGCAGACTCTTCTTCCTCATGCCCCATCATGGTTAAAGCTACCTCTTGCTCCATGCAACTTTCTCCTCCTTCTGAATCAAAGTTAGCTAAAAGGAGACAACAGGGAAGCAAAGGGGGCATCTCCCCTCCTAACCTTGCATCCCTCCTTATTGTGAATGACTGAGTGCATGTATAACGAAGCAGCTGGCAGAAAAAGATTATCAGAATTATGTGTCTTTATCTTTTTTTTTCTTTTTAACCTCTGGCTGTGCAGGAATGGGATATCGGGATAAGTTGGGATGTGGGGATATGAATTTATTTGAGGAGCACTCGAAAATAGACAACTTTAGGCACTAGACTTCATCACCTTCAAACTCAATAGTGTATTGTCAATCGTCTGTGTGCGGACAGACTTTTGGCAGAAGAAAGGATTGGGGCAAATGTATCAATACTGTCTAATATTTAGTGTAAAGTTAGACTAGACGGTCTTAAAATGCGCCACATTTATCAGTGTTGATAAATCTGGTCTAGTCTAAGTTTACGCCTTCTATTAGTTGGCCACTAACTGCGCCAAGATTTTGGCACTGAGGTGTGGTGTTGCCACGCTCACTTTCTGTGAGGCCACACCTTTTTGTCAGACACGGCACAGCCGGGTCTAGAAAATGTCTAAAACACAAAAAATGTGTTGTGAAGCATGTATGCCATTATTTTGGCACAATTTGCCATAGAAAATGTGCCCCAATATCTATACTTTGAAACATTAGATTTTGTTAGGTTAAAAAGTGGGTCAGAAATGTGATTGTTGATCATATGCATAACTATCATGTACTGAGAGCCAGTGTTGACTAAATCAAGACTTAGGCTATGTTCACACGGCGTAATTTCAGGGCTAACAGTACGCCCCGCAATTACGCCGGGTGTTCGGGAGTCGTGCTGATCGGCGCGTACTCGAGGGAGGGGGGGGGGGCATTGACTGTCATTACTCGAGGCGTATATTCGCCGCAAGTAATTGACATGTCACTTAACTCCCTGCGCATACAATGCAATCGCATTGTATGAGCAGGGAGAGGAGGCGTAATCTATAGTTCTCTATGAGCGCAAATACGACGTGAAATGCGCGCCAAAATTACCCCGTGTGAACATAGCCTTACAACACAGTATGTGATATTTACATGTGTATGGGTGTATATACATTTACAGATTTTGAAATTGTACCATAAAGAATTATGAAATGGCAAAACTGTGAAAGACTGGGCAATGTAACTTTAAAAGTCGGTTGTGTTTAGTGTAGGTATATGTATATGCTGTGCATAGCTTTGAATATGCAGGCTGTGAGGACATGTAAGTTTGTCAGCTTACCTTCTATCTACTCTGTTAATGGGACTGTGCAGCACTACGAGACACAGCCCATAGACTTGAGTGGCGCTATTTTTGGGAACAAAGAAGCTAGACTCGACCCTTATTTTTATCTATGTATCTGAATACCAATCTTGTTAGCCATGTTAAACATCCCACTGTTGCTCCTACTTCTTGAAAAGATGGATGTGGGGGGGGGTCCTGGATGTGTGGGGGGGTCCTGGATGTGGGGGGGGGGGTCCTGGATGTGTGGGGGGGGGTCCTGGATGTGTGAGGGGGGGGTCCTGGATGTGTGAGGGGGGAGGGGGTCCGGGATGTGGGGTCGGTTTTTTTCTTTTTTTAGTTTTTTTTTAAAAAAAAAAAAAAAAAAAACGCAAAAGGAAATCAAATCTAGCCAACTGTCATGAATGGTTTTCTCACAGGGCTGCTGGCTGAATTTAATTTTTTTTATGCAGCTCCTGAAACTTGGGGCCAAATGTATGAACACGGTCTGGGTCTAAAACTCACTTTTTGCCCATAGCAACCAATCAGAGCGCCCCTCGCTTTTTTCCAGAGCACTAAGTGAAATGAAAGGGGTGCTCTGATTGCTATGGGCAACAAGGTGAGTTTTAGGCTATGTTCACATGGCGTAATTGCGTGTCATACAGGTGTTTGGGGGGGTGGCCCCATAGATTGTCATTACTTGCGGCGCGTATTCGCCGCAAGTAATTGCCATGTCACTTATCCCCCCCCCCCGCACGTAAGCGGGGAGAAGAGGCGTAATCCATAGTTCACTGAGAGCTCTGGATTAATGTCATTTTCTCTGCGCGTCTTGCTCATATTAGGCTGGGTTCACACGGCTTATTTGTGGGGCGTAATTACTCCCCGCAATTCCGCCATGTGGACGGGGGCAGGGAGGAAGCCTGCACCTCGCCGGCCCATAGACTTTCATTACCAGCGGGTCGTATACGCTGCTGGTAATTCACATGTCACTTATTCCCCCACCCCCCCGGTGTATTCGCCGAGCAGGGAGAGGAGACGTAATCCATTGTTATCTATGAGATGTGTGGATTACCGTAATGACTGGGACGGATTCAGCCCGTAATTTGCGCACTCCGGCGTGTAATTACGGACTGAAATACAGCCCATTTTAAGCCGTGTGAACATGGCCTTGGAGCGCAATACGACGCAAAATGTGTTCCGAAGTTACCCCGTTTGAACATAGCCTTAGACCCAGACAGTTGTCATACGTGTGACCCTTGGTGTTTATGCTGTTGTGGGTATGCTTGACAAATCGTATTTAGCAAGAATGGCAAAACTCAGATTTCAGACTGCCAAGTTATTTTGTGCAATTCTAGTGTGTGAGTAACAAATGCCTCAGATGGATGAGTGGATATGGGCTTTTTTCTTTACAAGGCTTTAGTATTAGAATTAGTTGTTTTTTTTCCACAGTGTTCATAAAGGCGCTGTCCCATAAATACCAGTTTCTGCTGTTGCATGACACAGAACATAATTTTTAATTTGAAATAATTAACAAATCTAGACTCCTCCATACTTGTTATGGCATTCGTTGTTCTTTCTCCCAGAATGTCCTCTTATTTCCAGTAATGGTGGTCACACATGTTCGGTCTCGCTGTCCACATCCTCTGGCTCTGGTTAGTGTTGATGCCTCCTTTGTGGATGCCAGCCAGTAGGAATTGGCAATTAGAAGAGGCATTTTCTCACTAGCACTAGAGCCATTAGGTGGACATTCAGCAAGGGAGTCAGAAGAACACTGGTGGGTGATATAGCATGTATCCACAGTATCTAGGTACAAGAGCACTTTTTTCCCTAAATGATTTCAAGTCAATAAATGTTTTGTGCAATCTAAGGGTATGTTCACACGGCTTATTTTGGGGCGCGTCTCGCAACGTATTTCGCGGCATACTGCGCTCTAATACGAGTGAAATGCGCCCCAATCCTAACGGTAATCCACAGTTCTCATAGAGGACTTTGAATTACACCTCCTCTCCCCGGGCGGGGAGATAAGTGACATGTCTATGGGGCGGTGGACTGCCGCAAACCCGCCCCCCCCCGCGTCGAGGGAGTACGCGCCGATCAGCGCAACTCCAAACACCCAGCGTAATTGCGGGCTGTACAGTATTCCCCGCAATTAAGCCGTGTGAACTTACCCTAACACAGAAGTGTAGTAATTATGGGATACCGCCTTTCATATAAATATATTGTAGCAGAATTTTCAAGAGACAATATGTTAATGGGGTTTTGCCACTTCACAAAATCCTTTGAAGCCAGCTCCTAGCAAACCATGAGCTAACCTCAGAGAACTTGGGAGGCGGCAGTGCTTACGCATTTCTCCTGGTTCTTTTCTATTTGAGTTCTAAGGCCACGTTCACACGGCTTATTTGGATGTGGTTTTGGACGAGGTTTTCGGGGCGTTTCCGCTCCCAAAACCTCGCCTGAAACACACTTCTTCAGTAGAGGCTTTAGAGGCGTTTCTCGGCAAGGTTTTGGATGAGGTTTCCGACAAGGTTTTCACCCATGCACATTTATAGCCAGGGCAAAAACCGCGCCCAATACACTTCGAAAACGTGCCTAAAATGCGCTTAAAACACGATTCAAGAATTGACATGACACTACTTTGTGTGTAAGAACCTCGTCGTGTGTGAACTACGAGGTTTTACATAGGAATCATTTAGATTAAATGAGCGCGTTCTAGGCGAGGAAACGCTCCGAAAACCTCACCCAAATAAGCCGTGTGAACATGGCCTAATGCAGCTGTGCGCGTGTGCGCCGCTATATTTGGAACTCTCAGACATGAACAGGGAAGAGCGGCGTAAGCATGGCCATCTCCCTGTTCTCCAAGGCTGGCTCGTAATGAGCTACGGATTTTGCAGAATGGCAAAACCCCTTTAGAGATGCCTTAGGCTAGATCTACACAGTTAACCTAAAATACCATCGGAATTCCAACTGTATTTTAAGTTTGTCGCACCGCTGTTTTTTCGCCTGATTTGCGCACATAAAAGCGGTCGGTTTCTCGGCCGCCCTGTACATGTGCTGCACTGGAATCCGGCGGAAACGCTCAAGGTAAAAATATCGAGGTCTACGCAGCGCTGGGGACGGTGTCGGATTTCTGTATTTTGAATGAGCTGAAAAACCGACCAAAATCCAGTGCTGTGTAGACCTAGCAGATGGAAGTCAGATGGTTCAGGTGCTACATGTGCAGTGATCGGAGATGTTCAGTGACTGGATTTGATCAAATCAATGATGTTTTGCAAGTTTACACAATTCAGCTAGAATGGCAAAGCTTTCTATGTAATAGATGATGCTGGCTTCACACTGCTTCTGGTCACAAATGTATATGCTGGGACATGCTCCGTTTGTATACATTAAATTAAGGCTGTGGTGGCTATCCCACAGTTGTATCTGTTACCCATAGACTAATGTGAGATCTGTTTAGCGACTACATTGAACTTTTTCATGGTGTATCCCTTGAACAGATTTCAATAGCGATTAAAGGGATTTTTCCACGATCTCATTTCCTACCTCCTGCATCCAGCTCTTCAGCTCTGTGTGCTCGGAAGGGGGAGGGGGGTGATTTGTTTGAATTGCAGATCATGTGACCCAGCAGGATGACATCACCATGCCTTTCCTCTCTCTAGTCAAAGAAAGGTCTGTTTATGTAAAGCATTGTGAGTAGCTATACTGTAGCTCAGAGGTAAAACTTTTGCCACAAGGGTCCTTGGTTCAAATCCCATTAGGAACCAAACCTGTGGATTTTTTCTCTTTATCAATGTACAGACCTGATTGAGGTTTTTTTATTTTTTTATTTCTGTGCACTGTTTGACTAATTACTAAGGAGCACAGAGGACGGGAGTAGAGTCACAGCACCTGGGGTTTGAACACTCAGTAGCTGCCTGAGAGGAGAGGTGATGTCTGAGCATGTGCGACCAGGACTGAGGAGCTCACAGCCGTGGTCGTATCCCCTGGAGACGAGCTGTAAACAATGGATCACTAAAGGAACAGCTTAAACACAAACGGTGCAGAATTTTTAATAATAATGAATGGTGAAAATGTTTTTTATTTGAAAGCTTCCCACGTCAATTTTACTTCGTGGCAAAACCCCTTTAAGGTTGATGGCACAGTTAGCCATTCATGTAACACATCTGTCACCCATAGGTTATGATGCCATTCTTTTAAAGGATACATTCTGAAAAACTCAAAATATCCATTTAATAGAAGCCATACAGTGACATCCGTCTCACACAGGCAAATATGGTATCCGTTTAATGGATACTCTTTAGTGTGTGTTTTTGTTTTGTTTTTTCAAGTAGGATCCCATTTATAGAAATGGCAGTCTGCACTATTCCATGTTTTGTGCTTTACTGATCTATACCAGCCAGATATAGACCTGAAGGACACTTTTTTGGCCTATGTCATTAATGGAACCACATTCAGTTTCTTGGAGCATTTTTTTTTTCTTGAGCCAAAGCCAAGAATGGGTTTAGTAAGTGAATGACAGGTTTCCCTTTTCCTGCTGAATCCATATGTAGCTTTGGCTCAAAAAATTGCTTCAAAAACAGTGTGCATGTTTCCAGCCTTTGTGCAATGCTCACAATCGGGTTAGGTTTCCATTGATTTTTGATGTTCAGAATAGTGCAGCATAAACTAATGATTTGCCGTGCAAGGGAATTTCAATGACTCCTAAGAAAAGTATGTGGAGATGAGCTAGGTCTTCTCTTTTTAACCTCTGTTTAATGGTGGAGGCAGCAGATGGTATTTGCCGTACAATGTGTTGCCATAAATCTATTAACTTGGCAGTAGCATGTAAATTGTTTTCTACAGGTTTCTGCCCTAGTAGTATCAGGACAGCACATATACTATACCGCTGAGGTCTGTACATGTCGTGTTGAAAGGGTTAGCAAAGTGGAATGATGAAAGCATAATATTGAATGATTGCTATAGAAGTGAACTGAGCATACCAATGTATTTCATGAGCCTAGTTTAAAGGGCATGTTCATTTTTAGTTTAGATTTGCTAAGGTTGGTGTTCCTTACTTCAGCCTTAAATCGAAGGGCAATCCAATGAAAAGCATCAAATTTTTAGAGGCACACACCTATTAAATTTGGCATATCTTGGACTGTCTCTAAGCGAAAGAAAGAAATCTATGACTGCAATGAGCAGGCGTGGGTTTTATGACACGGTTTGCACCATTTTTTTGTGTTATTT
This sequence comes from Phyllomedusa bahiana, assembly GCA_025379985.1. NCBI lineage: Eukaryota > Metazoa > Chordata > Amphibia > Anura > Hylidae > Phyllomedusa > Phyllomedusa bahiana. Next base: position 82,529 of record JAODAL010010557.1, read on the forward strand.
GGCTTTTGATTTGGATGATCACTGGCCATGTCCCCTCCTGTAAAAAAAATAAAAATAAATACCCAAGTGTCCAGAGGGAGCATGGGAAGTAATCATAAGATTATAGCACCAATATGGCAGGTGCCAGAACGTGCATCCTTTTTATGCCAAAAAACTGGCACTACTGTTTTGTTAAATTTTCTCGCATAATTTTACATGCGAAAGATGGAGTAATGTAAAAGCTTTCAAATTTGTACTGAACGCAGCTGCACCATGGTTCCCATGCTCCTCTGCAGTTGCATCCTGTGGGCTTCTTAGTGGAAATCTCATTAAAGGTTTTGTCTAGGACAGTCCCTTTCCATTTACTCTTACAGATGCAGTTAATGGAGGAAGGTTCTGGACTGTAAAGAGTATATGGATGTTATGTGCTCTGGCGGATAGTCTGTCCAGGTCTTACATGGATGTCTTTTTTTTTTTTTTTTTTTTTTAAATACATGAAATAATATGTTTTTTCTGTAATAGATGGTCTCCATCCAAATAGGCTGGAGCCCAACTACGGCGTTAGTTAAGGGTGCGTCCCCACGGCAAGGGACAAATACTGGCAGGTTTATCTGACCAGTATTTGTCCTGTTTTGCGGCCGTCCCCATGGCCGCGGGCGGGGACGGCTTTTCTCCGCGATGAGCCGTCCCGCTTCACATTCACTTGTACATATTTCGTCCAAAAAACCGGACGGAAGAATGTGCAAGTATAATGTAGTTCGGGCAGGCGGAAAACCCATGCAGGGGGGACTGCTGCACGAGTTTTCCATAGAACCTCATGGTACTACTTTTCGGCCGGTTTTTCAGACGGTCTGCAAAACCGCAAACCGTCTGAAAAACAATTGTGCTAAGCTGGTTCTGATAGACTAAGCTGGTATGATTCTGTTGATCCAGTAACTGCCTTAAAACTATAGATTGTGACCTATGGCATAAAAGTTTATGGTGACTATAATATATTTTGTATAATAGTTACACAATGCAGTATAGATGTTAGTTTGGTTCGTGTTTTCTGAGCAGGTTAGACCGGAGAGAAACGGATGTTTTAGCAACGCACTTGACTACATTAAAGGTGGATAATCCCAGTTTAAGGCAAGGCATTTTCTAGCATGTGTGAGAGGCTGGAAGAGTAATATATATATATATATAATAGCTATATTATATATATCAGAGCTCTACTAATTCTATATATTTACTTCTATCTAATAATTGATAATCCGTCCATCTAATAATTTGGAGAAGTGCGCTCTGGACTATGACTCTGTTTTCCCAAGCGTCAATGTCCTTTACACATAACGGATCTGTTAAAAATATTCCGAACGTCTGCTTGTACATGTATGCATAACAAGGCTTGCTTAACGCTGCAGTTTGTTCTGAAGCTCATATGCAGACCTATGTGTCTAAGTTTAGAGACTGCAGGATCAGACTACACAAAGTTTATTTGTAGTAATACTCTCTTAAAGGGGTGTTCTCATCTTGCACTGTAACGGCAAATGGGCCTTGGAAAGTCTCTGCTTCAGGATGGAGAGGTCAGGCTTGCACACTACTCCTATCTGGTGTATGGGAATTAAGAGTACAGCCAAGCATATGCACAGTACAGAATGGATAATTATGCACAAGCGGGACCAACACTTCATGCTAAAGCGTAGATTTTCGCTGAGCCCGTTCCTGAGATAATTTAGAGTTGATACCAGCACCCATCACATATCCTAACGATATGCCTTCAAGGTGCGAGATGGGAAAACCACTTTAAATAGCCCACCTGAGGCTAGCCCCGCCCACATCAAACTGATTAACCTATTAGGGAGCTTCCACACAGCGCAGTTTTGGTGCAGTTTTAACTGCGCGCCAATTAAACTGCATTATTATCCGCAAGCTTTTTGCACTTGCCTAAACTGTTTGGAAAGTGATTAATCAATTAGTGTTTGTAAACCACCAAACACTTCAAACACAGTAATTGATTACTTACTTGAAACATTTTTCTGAACAATTTAGACAACTGAAAGAAGCTTGCTGGTAATAAAGGCAGTTCAATTGGAGCGCAGTTAAAACTGCACTGTGTGAAAGCACCCTTACTTTGAATAGGCAGAAATGTGAATAACTGTCAGTGGGCGGAGCTAGCCTTTGGTGGGTTGGGCTAACACCTGCTCATGAATAAGATTTGAGGGGTAAATGCTCTAAAACTGCTGCATCTTCCAGAAAAAGGGACACAGCGCTGGGAACAGCAGGTCTGACACTGGCTTGTGCTGTCCTCAGCAAGGGGGCATAGCCTATGTGACCGGTTCTCTTTAGTATTTCTCCTGTGCATGCTCCATACTCTGGAACTCATTACTCCAACTTATCAGACTTTCTCCACTACCTTTAAAATCAGACTGGAAATGGAGTCTGCAGCCTTAGTACTGCCATTTGAACTTGGCCCCCTCAGTTTACCTCCTTCCCCCTTCCTTATGTACAGCAGCTTGATTTCCATTTTTCTTTTTTCAATTCCATTTCAAAAGCTATATTTTTATATTTCTATCAATATTGGGGAAAAAGGGGCTTGTGTTTTTTCCGATTGATTTACATTGTTTAATGGTATCATTTAATGTATTCAGCAATATATGGGGTGAAGCAGGTATACTCATAAATGTTACAAAACAGCAGTAAAGTGCATTAATGCATTGTGCATATGTAAGCAATAAGCTGTAACAGTTATAGTTCGTGGAGACTTATAAGTCATAAGACCAAGTCGCCACGAACTATAACTGCTACAGCTTATTGCTTACATATGCACAATGCATTTACGTACTTTACTGCTGTTTTGTAACATTTATGAGTATACCTGCTTCACCCCATATATTGCTGAATGAGAGGATTTTGAGGAACTCCATGAGCATGTTGTGGCTGACTGAGGAAAATATGTAAACTACCAGAACTTGCTGCAAATGTGATCATTTAATGTATAACAATCTCCCAAAAAATATTTGAGGTGCAATGGAGGAAAAACACAATTGCAGCATTGGTTGAGTTTCGTTTTTTTCATTTATACAGTGAACTTCATGTTAATGTTTTGTGGGTCACTGCAATTCTGGATATTCCATTTATGTGCTTTAAAAAAAAAAATCTTTTACATTTTCTGCAAATAGCATTGAGTTTTTGGAGAGCAATACTTTTTTTTTTTTTTTTTTTTTTTTTTTTTACTGACCTGACTAGAACTTGTTTTTGTGGGGTGAGCTGTTTTTATCAATATAGATGGGGTTACATCCACATCTTTGTTTTTTTTTAGGGTGATAAGAAAGCCACTATTCTAGTGTTGGGTTCCCTCATGGCATTTATTCACTGTTTGAGATAAATTAGATTTAAAGGGGTTTTGCCACGATCTAATGTTGACGTGGGAGCCTCCAAAATGGGTATTTAATCACTTTTCTAAATATGTCATTAAAAAAAGTGAAGCTTGTGAGGTCTACAGCCTTCCTTACATGCCCTTAGATTCCTGATAGTTTACATTAGACATGACCAGGAGCTGATCTGGCCACGCTTTAGTTGTTTGCACTTCTTATCTGATGGCAGGGAACATGAGCGAGCTTTGAAGGGACTGGGGAGAAAAGATCCTGTGTCTTTTGTATAGCGAATCCACTGTTTGTAATGTAATTATCTGAGTAAACATGCAGATGCTCCCTGCTCAGCCCTCCTCTCACCCCCTGCAGCAGTTTGTGAACAAATGAAAGAACGCTTCCTGCTCAGAGCTTTTTCTCTCCTGTGCACAATACAGTTATCACCTGTGGATTAGCCAAACACTGTTTACTCAACTACAGAGACTGAATATCAGGAGCGTGCATGGGAGGTGGAGTGATGACATCACAGAGGAAGTACTTGTTTTTTTAAACACAGAAACACAACGCCCCTTTTTTTCAAGCCTCAAGAGGGGGAGTATCAGCCTGTTAGGTGAGGAACTTCTTTGAAAGACCTATTTAAATCGCTGATGCCACCCTATGTTTTATTCTTATTAAAAATGGGAGGGTTATTTATAAACAATTCTACTAAATTTTTGGTCCCCTACAGCACTTGACCACTAGAGGGTGCAATCCGTTTTACACTATGCTTCAATAGCAATGTATTGCAGAAATGTGTACAATGACTACATCTCTATTATGCCCTTCTAGAGGCAGGTGTTGTAATTACAGGAGTAAGATGACAGGTCTCGGTGCTTTCATCGCTATCTGTTCGTCACGCTACAACCATGTGGCTAAAGGGAGCGCACCCCTCCAGTGCAACAGTTTAGCCAGCACCTTTCCTGAGCCCGTGCCATGCATCTGGCCCAACATTGTGATATACAAATATCAGGAATGGGTTAAAGGAAATAAAAATAATTGATGTCTATGGGATTAGACCACAAAAAAGTTCTGTCACCTTGGAGACACATACGTGTGCATAAGAGCTGAAAACAAAATGAGAAATTTTAAATCAAAACTACTTGCAGAGGTGCTTCAGATTTTTTTTTTTTTTTTTTTTTGGGCCGAGACACTTTGGAGCAACAAAACAAAAATGTATTATGATAGTATTCCTAACTTTTCTACTGTATGGCCCAAAATGTGATTAGCTCCTTAACTGGCATCTTGTATAGCAAATGCTCTTAGAGATTTCAAGCATCTGAAATCTTTGATATGTATACATTTAATTTTGAAGACTTTTGGTATTTCACTCATATAGGTTAGATGCTTTTAGCTGGACTTTTTTTTCCCCAAGCAATAATGTTGCCTTTAGAACGGCTGCCTCACAAAGGAACTATGCAGAGCTATAGACATAGCAATACCCTTGTGGGACATAATTAGTAATCTGTCTGAGTGAAGCTCTTTTCTGCATTGTTCTGTTTGGCTTTGAGGATGCCATGTAATTGCTAGACGATAAAGTGCCTTAGTGCAGGTAACAGGCTTGCACGTTTCGAGTTCTTTTATGTAATTAGGAGTGCTAAGGCTCTAAATTTGGTTCATGTACACATAGCGGATTGCCTATTTTGAGTAGCTACATTGGCCTACTCCATAAATTGAAGAGAAGTTGTATGATAACTGCTGGATTGTAAACTTTCATCGAGTTGGTGCTTTGATGGTTTTAGGTATTGGAATCCAAACATTCCATTGAAAAGAGTGGTTTTTGGTCATGGCCATGATGTTGCATGTCGACTTTGCTCTGCTTTCCATGCAGCATATAATCCACTCTACCTAGAAGTAAAAAAAAAATTGCAGGTGTATACCTGGACTAAATCTGTGATCCGATAGTCATTTTATAATTGGTAAATTAACATAACTTTGTCTTATATTAAGAACATTTGAATGCAGTTTTTTTTTTCTCAGAAACTGCTCTGTACATATACATAATATAAATATATTTTTCTAATTTTAATTTCAGTTATTAAGTGCTTTTCATCTAAAGCTGTATAAAGGTCTACAAATTTGGATAAAAAAAACCTATTTAAACCAGGATGTTAGAACATAGACGGTTGTATGGTAACCTGAACAGGGCAGTCACAGAGCAGCACAATGAAATATGCAGTATTTTAAAGAGTTGTGGTGGATTGTTTTTTCTGTTTTATTCTTTTGGATACCATTGAAACAGAGGGCTGTGAACTCTTAAAATATGATGATAATCCCATGAATTGTTGGGATTACTGGCGGTTTCAGGTGGATTTTTTTCAGCTCTGCAGATTGTCATGTAACAAGGATCCAGCTTGAGTCAACTGCAGGTTAACCCAAGAGGCAGGAAAGTTGTTTGATCTGTGGCAAAACCCAAAATTAAACCATAGTGAGTAGCAATAGAATTATTTTTTTTTTTCTTTTACGTTTTAACATTTTCTTTTGTGTTCTTTCATGATGTACTCAGGGCTCAGGAACAAACAACAAATGGCATTTATGGTAAAAACAGTAAAAACTACTTCATAATTAACTGTTTTAATTTGACAGCAAATTTTTGATCATGCTGAATTTACCACGGATGCCGAACAAACATGCATGCATCTCCATTTTATATAATATTGTATTTAAAAAAAAAAAAATTTGTAGGGGAGGCGAAATGGAAAAAATACAATTGTACATTTTTTTGGCTTACATTTCCATGTTAATGGCTAATGTTAATGTAAAGTTCCAAGCATATACTGGAGTAAAACTGGTTCCCCTAAACTATGGAAAAAAAAAATGAATCCTCCTTTTTGAATTGTACAACTTTCAGAAGAAAAATACGCACAGAAACAGTGTAGCTTGTTTTTACATGTTGCAATGGACAAAAGTATATGCACATTTGACATGAATCACTGTGGAATTGTAATTTCCTTTTAATAAATGAGTATTCCTAAATACAAATTCGTGGCATGGGAGAAATGTAATCCGTTATTAAAAAAAAAAAAGGAAAAAATTATCTAAAAAAAGCACTTTACTGTATTTTAACTGATTTCTGATGCAGCTAAATGGAGGTTTTTGTTATCTAAAAAAAATTCCATCTGAAGTTTTGTATTTTTTGTAAGACCGAATAATAAAAATGAACTATGGACTTTGGTTTGCTTCAACAATCATTTGAATTTATTTGAAACATTTATTTATAAAAATGTTTATTTTAAAGTGTCAACATGTACTGTTGAAACCAGAAGTTTCCATACTCTATATAAAAAGACATATGCAGGTTTTTCTCACTATCTGACATGAAATTAGAACAAACCTTACCTGTTTTACGTCAATTAGGAATCAAAATTATTTGTATTTGCCAAATGCCAGAATGAGACACTATTTTGAAGGCCTTGTTGTTTTCTGCAAAGTCAAAAGTGTGGAGGGAAAAGGGAGAAGCTTGGAAGTCTTAAGAACACAATCCCAACTGTGAAACGTGAGGGTGACCGCATCATGTTGTGGGGTTGTTTTGCTGCACGAGGGACTGGTGCTCTTCACACAATAGATGGCATCATGAGGAAAGTAGATTGTGGCAACACTGAAGCAACATTTCAAGACATCAGCCAGGAAGTTACAGCTAGGGCAGAAATGGGTCTTCCAAATAGACAATGACCCGAAGCTACTGCCAAACTGGTTACAAAGTGGTTTAACGTCGGCCGGTGCGGGTCGTTCGTGTACAGCGATGTCTTTTGGCGTCGCTGCAGACATCAGGGTTTGCGGCGCCCGGGCGCCGCAGCAACGCTGGGATCGGGGCTGTACTACACAGCCCTGATCACAGAGCATCTCCTGTGAGTACCGGGAAGCGGGAGAACCCCCGCACCCCGGTGCTTTAACCCTTTGATTGCGACGGATCGTCACTGCAGCGCAATAAAAGGGTTCCCTTGCTCTGTCAGGTGATCGGAACAACCGGTAACCCGACAGAGCCCGGGGAACGGCTGCAGATTCAGCCCTGGGGACCTAGAGTGGTCCCAGGACTGTCTGTGTAACAAGCCAGTGATCAGGGCAGACTGTGTGCTGACCTGATCACTGCCTGTGTCAGACTGACACAGATTATAATGTATTAGCATATATGAATATGCTAATACATTAAGTGTAAAAAAAAAAAATTAAAAAAAATATAAAACAGTTCTCCCTTCATGGGATTTAAAACAAGTAAAAAAAAAAAGTGTAAAAAAATAAAATAAAAATAAATATTTAATAAAAAATTATGTATATATTACACACAAAAAAAAACCTACACATTAGGTATCCACATGACTGTAATAACCTGTAGAATTAATCTCACAAGTTAAGTGTGAAATGTGAATGGTGTAAAAAAATGTAAAAAACAAAAAAATTCTGCAATTATTTATAAGTGAACTTAAACTATTCCCCCATAAAGTACAACTTGTCTCGAATAAAACGAGGCCTCATAACTGCGTCATTGAAAAAATAAAAAAGTTACAACTGTTGAAACGCAAGGAGGCAAAAACTAAAAAAATGTTCTGGTCCTTAACCCCTTAAGCCGAACGCCTGAAAAGTAGTTAAGGATAACCAAGTCAATGTTTAGGAGTGGCCATCACAGAGACCTGATCTCAATCCTATTGAAAATTTATGGGCAAAGTTTAAAAGGCAGGTGGGAGCAAGGTGACCGCTAAACATGGCTCAGTGACACCAGTTCTGCCAGGTGAAATGGGCCAAAATTCCTACCAGCTATTGTGAGAAGCTTGTGGAAGGATATTCAAAATGTTTGACCCAAGTCATACAGTTCAAGGGCAATGCTACCAAATACTAATGTAATGTATGGAAACTTTTGACTTTACAGAAAGTAATAAAAATTTCTTAATTTCTCTCATTCTGGCATTTGGCAAATTATAAATAATTTTGGTTCCTAAATGACCTAAAACGGGGAAGGTTTATTCTGATTTCTTGTCAGATAGAGGAAAAATAGGCGTATGTGTATGTAAACATCTGGTTTCAACTGTAAGTACCAGTTATCATTACTTTTCTTGTAACGTGAATGGGTCTGAAATGTGTTTCCAGTTACTATTTATATGCTTTTCTGAACCAGAGGTTCAAATATCAAATACTAAATTGAGTTTGCTCTTTACTCTGTATACATTTAGTTTAGAAACCTACAATATGCTGTTATGGGCTTAAAAATAAAAGCCCTGTATAAGACAGGAGCCAATATCCTTGATTTTAAAGGGTGGGTCTTCCCACCATAGACTTTGATGGCTTATCAATAAAATATGCCATCAGTACTCTCTGATCCCACCTCTAGGACCCATACCTATCTTGGAAACATGGCCGCGAAAGTCTTGTCTTAGAATGGATGGGCATACAGTTGAAAATTCTGGCGGGACAGGGACCAATTGGCTCCACCGACTGCAGCTGGAAGATAAGCCTACGGCCTGCAGGAGTAAGTGCTGTGATCTAACCACAATATTACGCCTCCTGTACCACTGCATTTACTTGGCCAAACCCTTAAGGCTTTTGGGCTATGAGACGCCGAGATCGGCGTTCAGGCGGAGGTGTGATTACGTCATGCCCTCGCACGGGCCAGAAGGTCCTGGCATGAGCTATTTATCAAGAGAACGGGGAGAGTTTTTTGGGTTTTTTTCTTTTCCAAATGAGTTAGGGGCATATATGATCTATCATTTACCTAACTATCTCCATGGGGACTCTATACCTACCAGGTGCCTTCATACTTGGCTTCGAGGGGCCTCTATACTGGTTCCCTATATACCTTTCTACTTTTATTATTGGAGGAACTGAACATCTCCCTACTAGGGGTCATATCTACTTACCTCTACACTTAATGGTGGGCCTGATACCTATCCAGTACGATTACTTTGTCAACCTACAGTGGGTTGACAAAGTAATCCTACCCCATTGAACTTTCCCTCATTTTTAAACATTACAGCCACAAACTTAAATGTATGTTAATGATATTGTATGTGAAAGAGCAACACAAAGCAGCAAGTATTTGTGAAGTTTATAGAAAATGATACATGCTTTTACAAATTTTTAAAAAAATTACAAAAATGTGAAGTTGGGCGTGCATATGTATTCTGCCCCCTGTACTCTGATACTCCTAAATAAAATCCAGTCTGACCAATAGCCTTTAGAAGTCGCCTAATTAGTAAAAAAAAAAAATCTCACTAACTACAGCTGTTTTGTGAAAGCCTCTTAGAGAACGTTAGTGAGCAAACAGGAGCATTAAAAGCAAGGAACACAGAAGCTGGCTTAGTGAAAAAGTTGTGGTAAAGTTAAGTAAAAAATTAAAAAAAAATATAGCCCAAGCTTTAAACAATCACAGAGAACTGTTAAACCCACTATCTGTGAGTGGAAGGAGTATGGCACAACTACTAACCTACCAAGCCGTGGCCAGCAACCCAAACAGGCAGCGGAGATAAAGCTATGTCTACACAGCAATGTTAAAAGGCCGGCATTTTAACATTGCTATACAGCGTTTTTTGGCGCGGGTTTGCGCTAAAAACCTCGGTCGGTTTTCAGATTTTCTGCCGGCCCAGTACATTGACTTGTGGGAATTCAGCAGAAGATGGAGCATGTTTGACCGGAAAAAGTCCGTGCTGTGTAGACTACAGTTGGATTTTCTGTTGCTGGCTATGGGGCACTGGTTACAATTGGATTTTCGGCGGATTCTAAATACGGAGTCCGCTGGAAATCTGACCAAAAAAAAACAGTGCTGTGTAGACATAATCTAAGAAGAGCACTAATTAGAGAAGCAACAGCGAGGCCTAGAGTCACTCTGGAGGAGCTGCAGCGATCCACAGCTTAGGGTATGTTCACACGGCCTATTGGGGCACATATTGTACGCGCCGCAATACGCCGGGTTTTTTGGAAGCAAGCGTGTAATTCCAAAGCACGGAGGTGGAGGGGGCGGCCCCCGGCTGGCTCAATTGACATCTCCCCGGGCGTACGATATGAGAGCTATGAATTACCGTAATTGCGGTGCGCGTTTCACCACATATTAAGCGCAATATCTAGCAAAATGCGGGGAAAAATTAGCCGTGTGAACATACCCTTAGGTTGGAGAATCTGGCCATGGGGCAACTATTAATTGTGTATTCTACAAATCCAACCTTCATGTGAGAGTTCTGTAGGGGACAGAGCAAGCAAGCTCTGCTCAGATTAGACCTAAATTGAACTTTTTGGCCTAACTGCTGAATTCTATGTGTGGAGGAAAGCCAAAACTGCAGATGACCCTAGATACACCATGCCCACCGTGAAGCCTGTGCGGGGATACTTTACTTCAGCAGGCACTGGCAGGCTGGTTAAAGTTCATGGAAAGATGGATGGAGCTAGATACGCGGCAATTTTAGAACAAAACCTGTTAGAGGCTGCAAAAGACTTAATAGTGGGCGTAGGTTCACCTTCCAGCAGGACAACAACCTTAAACATACAGCCAAAGCTACAATGAAATGGTTTAATTCAAAGTATATTCGTGTGTTAAAAAATGGCCAGACTTAAATCCCATTAAGAATCTGTGGCACAATTTGAAAATTGCTCTTCACAAACTTTCGCCAACCAATCTGACTGAGCTAGAGCTATTCTGCAAAGAAAAATAGGCAAAAATTCTAGCATCTAGATGTACAAACAGCCTGCAACAGACTGCAGCTGTCATTGCAGCTAAAGGTAATTCTACAAAGTATTGTCTGAGGGGCTGAATACATATTCACGCCACACTTTTCTTTAAAATCTCTTTATTAAGCAGAATGTACAAAATCAAGTATCATTGTAACAAATATCACAGAAGTAAAATCATTTGCCATTGACATTCTTTTTTAATATTGTGCATAACACGCTCTGGATTGCTGGTTTTTATAACAATATCCAAACTCACGAAATATCATGTATCTCGACTGTTATCACCCGTGTGAGCTTTCAATTAAGAGTGATGATGATTTATCTACAAGTTTCCCCCACTTGAGGAGGATAGGTTCTACTAGCAGATTTTTAGGAATCGGCTGATCTCCCCATGGTATACCAGTATCTTGAGATGTTGATTGGGTATAGCTTTAGAAAACTATCATATTGATGAAACAAAAATAACGGACACACCTTACATTTAAAGGGGTTGTCTCACTACAAGATTTGCTTTTAATGTTAAAGATCTTGCAAACACAAGTCACTTTGCAATATGTGTCCATTAACAGTGTCCTACCTATTCCTAGATATCCCCTCTTTTATGGACTACATCAGCTCCTCAGGTCGCTATAACTACAGACCTGTTCGATCTTTCATGATAGGCTTCCAGTACTGGTTGCTATAGCTACAGACCTGTCTTCTACTGCAGCCTAGTAGAAGCCAGTAAACACGCCCCTGAATTCAAAATGAAACCAAGAAAACAGGACTGAGGTGAGATGAATCAATGTAGTGAGACAACCCCTTTAAGAATAAGTTGTGAGCTTGTACAATATTTAAAACAATAACCAGTCTGTTCCTCGAGCCCACCTCCCCGGTAGTCCCTGTTTAATACAGTGGCCCAATTCGGTCCCTTCCATCCAGGGCCTTTCCTGCAACTCGATTCCTCAGGCAAAATCTCTAACAGCAGAACAACGGGTGGACCGCACACAACCCGATTGGATATGTTACCAGATGTCTTTTTTTTTTTTTGTTTTGTTTAGAAGCCAGTAGTATCTCATCCTAAATTGGCGGGTCACCCAATATCACTTGCTTTTGGGACCACGTAGATAGACTATAACAATCTTTAATGGCATCCTGTATCCTTGCTGGAAGTAATGGAATAAAGCTAACCCAGACCTCAAAAAGTATCAATGTATAAAAGAGTATGGGCATGGCCCCACGGCACGGGTTTTCGGCAGGTTTTTCAACTGGTTTGCGGTTCTTCAGACCGCCTGAAAAACTGGCCGAAAATGAGCATAATTGTGCTCTTTGGAAAACCCCTGCAGCTCCCACTGCACGGGTTTTCCACCCGGCGGTTTTGTCGCCGGCGGGCCGGCGACAAAACATTAAACATGTACTCTTCCGTCTGGTTTCCCTATGGAAGAGTGCATCTCAATGGGGGGTGTTCTCCGCTCATCGCGGAGAATAGCCTCCCCCGCGGCCGTTGGGACGGGACAAAAAAGGACAAATACCGGCCGGAAAAAACGGCGGTATTTGTCCATTTGTCCTGGGGTTTGGGGTGAACGGCCCCTATGTATCTTTTTTTTTTTTTTTTTTATTTACCTGAAGTCTCAACCCAGTCAATTTTCATTATAAATGACAATTTTTCCAAAAACATTTTGAACAGGGGGGGGAGGAGACTCATGTATCCAAGTATTTAAATGGTTTTGTGCTCCCATGAAACCTATATAAATTTTCCCTCGGTGCACAGAGGCTTTCTTGAGTGTCTATGTGACCGAATATAGCCCACAGAGGATTATTTGGAACATAATTAGTCAGGTGAGTTCTTGTAAATACCATCACCAATTTTCCAAGAAATCTTGGGCCACCGAGCAGCTCCATAAACAATTAAAGATATCTGCCGCTGGAGCTCCACAACGAAGCACCGCTTATTGTCAAAGATGCCCATTCTATGGCCCCGGACTGGAGTGATATAAGCCCTATAGTAAAGATGAGACATTTCCCAGTACCTACTTGTGGACAGAGATTTACAGCTATTAGTCAATGCTGTGAATAAGGTGGAAACCTCCAGGCTGGGATCATCCCTAACACACTTCGTGAGCACCATGTTGGTTGATGAAAATTCGAGTGGTATGTGCAGAAATTTATAGTAGTGAGTGGTCAGACCCTTCTCCGAAGTACTTTTAATCAAAAATTGGTTTCCACTCTCTCAACGAAAAATGGGAGATAAGCATGGAGATGTAGTTGTGCACACACAATATCGGAAAAAGGAGACACCGGCCCTTGGGTATCTAGTCCTAAACTCCCAAATAGTTTCTTGTGATTCCATGTCAAAACAGGTGGTAAACTGCAAAATTCCTTCCCCCTCCCGCATAGAATTCTTTGTGTGGAAAACCCCCCCTTTTAAAAAATTGGGTTACCTTGAGTGCGGAACGTGGAAGCCTGAGAGTAACTTAAGCATCAGCCTTATCTTTTGCCATCCTCGCCATGTTGAGATTACAAAAGGGATTCGCCCCCAACAGTTCTGGGTTAGTGAAAAACAGATGTACAAATCGCAAAACGAGGTTTTCCCAGAAAAAGTTGGTCAATTGTGGTATCTTTGTATACCAATGAATTTTGTAGCCAATCCGCTGCCACACGTAGCAGGGTGGCCGCATTGTATGTGCAAATATTTGGGAGGTTAAAGGGGATGTATCGCTTCTTTTGTTGGGTGATTCCTATGTTTCAGCTCTCAATTAGAAAAAACAGAGGGGTTTTTTCCCCCCAGCTGGGTGAAAAATCCCCCCTTACTGTCTGGTCCCCCCCCCCCCCTCCTCTCTGTCTGAGTCCACATGTCACTGTGTCTCTCCCTATAGTTTATTTTGTAAGAGCTGTATAAATACCCCAGTGCATTCATCTAGAAGAGCACTGTCTCTTTCCTCTCACGGGAGATGCTCTAGAACGGCACGATCTGCTTCTATTCAGGAGAGGCAGGGATCGACACACAATTGTGCTGTTTCCTGATTATAGAAGCCCTGCGTGTTATTCTGTTTCTTCTGTCTGTGCAGAGTGAAAATGTGCCGGTCCCTTACTTTGAGTGAAAGACAGGAATGCAAGCTCCGTGAATACAGTCGACCGCGGGGGTGGGTGGGTGGGGAGGCTGACAGAATGTAAATGAGCTCTCAGCTAGTGAAATGCAAGGATGAGGGATCCGACAAGCATTGGATATCCGTGTAAACAGAAACAGAAGATAAGGGATCATGTGATAACAAGACAGCTTTGCTAATGACATCCAATTGCAAAGTTGCTTGTATTCACTGTCCCCTTATTCTTAAAAAGCCCCATTAAATTTTAAATGATACAACCCCTTTAATGACTCCATTATCTCTGGGCTGTTTGAAAAAATGATCAAGGGGAACCCCAAGGGTTTTTTTTCCCGCTCCAAATTTAAAGCGACAAAAAAATAGTAAAATCCATGGGAAACCCTAATCCACCCTGGTTAATATAGCTGGAAGGAATGTATGAGTTTACAAAAAATTTGGGGAATTCCACCAATTGATAAAGATTCCCCCGAACCCATAAAGAAGGGGGAGCTGTCTCCCCATATGTAATTTTCCCCTCCAATGGAGGTATCTTGGGTTTGTGATTTTGGGTTTTGTTTAATTTAAATTTGGCAATCTCGAAATTTACACACCAAAAAAGGGGCATTATTATGAAACCAATTAAAGAAAAAAAGTGGCCACCAGCTAGGGTTAAAGGGTTTCCATTAAAAACATGGGCTTTGGGTTTTTAAATTGTCTTGAAAAGGGTTTAAACCCCCAAAGGCCCCCAAACCTCCCGCAATGTTCCCAACGCGCCTGCAGAGTATCCCGGGGGGTTTCTTTAAAACCACCCAGAACATAATCCGCAAAAGCGGCCACACCCAAAAAACAGGGGGGGTTCTCAAAAGTTTTTTTCCCTTCATAATAAATAGGCTGAGGGGGTTTAAAACAAAAGGTTTAAAGCCCCATAAATCAAAGCCAAGGGGACAGGGGGGAACCCCTTTGTCTATGCCTCAAAAAAAGGTTATGGGGGAAAGTCAGCATACCTTTAATCCAAAAAGTTTGGGTTTGGAAAAAAAAAATTCCCAACAAAGAGAAATGAAATTCCAATTTTTGGGGCCCAAAAAATTTCTGCTCAGCAAGGTTGTGGACGGGAAAGGGGCCCGAGTATGGTATTGGTTTCCCTCTTCGGCATCCAGGCTCAAGAGCATTTAGATGTCAGAAGAGGGCTCTGCGGCTCTAACCGTTCCCACCGCTGCCCAAATATTTTTTTTTTAAACATATTTTATTAGGCACTTTGTTCAACTACATACCATCATATAACAGTACATTGTGCAAAAAAAAAAATTACTTTGTCATGAAGCAAGTACCAATTTTTTTGATGTATGTGAAACATTTATATGCCTATCATAATGAGGAAAGTATAGTGTACAAAAAAAATAGTTGTCGTTGGTCTTTCTTTTCATTACTTTCCTATTTGAAAACTGCAGAGTTAAAGGGTTTATATAATTACATTAAATGGTCTTTAGAATAAGGGGACAGTGAAAACAAGCAACTTTACAATTGGATGTCATTTGCAAAGCTGCCTTGTTTTTTACAAATTTTGCCTTAAACTTTTTCGGTCGGGTTTTCCCCCTCCGTTTTATTTCATTTTGGGTGACGGGTCTTTCTAATTTTTCATTCTGTTGGTGGGCCCCGGGTGTATTCCCCCAGGAGCGGGGCATTCCTGCCTCTCTCCCTCAGGATAAGGGGCGGCAACATTTTACTTGTGCAGCCACAGCTGCCCAGTAAAACTACGCTGCTTCTACAATTTTGAAAAACAGCAGGGAAATTTTGCTCGGTGGGCCCAATGGTGCTGTGTAAAAATAAAAAAGGGGCACAGATCCCGTGCTGCCCCGGATTTAGTTCATGAAAACTGGATTCAAAAGTAAACAAACCCCAGCTGTGAGAGGGGGGGAGATAGTGCTCTGAGTTCATAGAAGCCCTCTAATGAATTTCGGGCTTTGGTAAGTAAACAAACAGCTCTTAAAAAAATAAGACTGATAGGGAAAAGGGGAAAGAACCCCGGGACAAGTGGACCAAAAAGGGGAGGGGAGAGGAAGAGCCCGGGATGTGCTTTTCCCCCCCCACTGTCTCAAACAAACGCACTGATGGGGGGGGCACATGAACAGTGGGAAAGGGGGGGGGTGTTATCCCCCTTCAGTTAAGAAACACCCCGTGGAAGGGAAAAAAAAACGCCCTTTGGGTTTTAGAAAAAATGACAATATGAAGCTACAAGAAAACAGCCGAACTGATAAAGCGATAAATCCCATTGAAGTTATAACATAAACCACTTAACTTAAACAAAATCAAACCAAAACACAGCCAGCCAGGACTGCATCACAATCGCGACCCTCATCCAATCTCATCGGATACAACTGTGGGAGAAGTTACACAAGCTAAACAGATGACGGAACAAACATTAAGGGAAAGTAAGTGGGATTCAAAAAGGTTTTTTCAATCCGGGCCCCCCGACCCAAATTTTAAACTTCTGTTGGGGCCCTTTTAGTGTACTGAAAGATACCTATTAGTTTTTCTGGCTCATTTTGTGTGTAAAATTTTTCTATAAACATCCTCATTTTAATAAAAAAGCTTTTTGCCATTGCCGCTTTGTGACGTTCTGTGTATAGTTGGTCAGCTACGGCATATATTTTAGTTTGCTCTATCACCATAGCGATAGTTGGTACCATTGGTTTCAACCATTTAGTCAAAAGACATCTCTTTGCGACCATAAAGATAATATGTATTCTTGCAGGCATTCTGTCTCCCTATTGTGTGTTCACCTCTTTCATGCAATAAAAACACTATTGGAGATATGATTATTGGACCCTTCCATAGAGAGGACAACAAATCCCCAACTTCAATTCAAAATCTACACCAGAGGACACGTCCACAGACCATGATATAAGTTGACCTTGGCCTCAGCGCATTTTGGACAGGATGTCACCCTATCAGGAAATCCTGGCGAGGGAGAAATGTCCAAAGGTTATATGGCAGCGTGTACCACTTTAAAATATGTTTCCCACCACTTTTCACTGATGATGTGTCTATGTATCAAATTCCAACCTGTAGTGATTTCTGTTTCTACATCATCTATACCTATCCATTTATTCCATTTTCTAAAGCCGTCCCCCGGGTCAAATTTAATATATTTGTCTCTGAGGCTGGCATAAATTGCAGCAATAGATTTCCTGTGCGGCTTTGTCCTTATGAGTTTGTCAAAAACATTCCTGCCCCTTTCCCTACTAATGTCTTGTAACCTAGATGTACAGAAAGACTTAATTTGCAGATATTGTAGAACATGAGAACCTGGAATATCAAACTCTCCTCTTATTTCCTCGAACGTCTTGATTGTGTTCTCTGTTGGATGGAATAACTGGGCTACTGAGGATAGTTCTCGATCTATCCACACTACAAGCCATTTGTGGTTATTTCTTGCTGGGAATATCCCATGTTCTAACATGGGTAGATATTTTGAAATTCGATAAGCCACCCCAAACCTTTTCCTCTGTTCCTTCCAGGTTGCTATAGTATCCCTCAAAAGAACTGAGTGTTTTACAATTGATAGGGTGTTTGCTGGTCACAAATGTAACAAGCTGGTCAGCTTTTCACCAGCCAAGTTTTCTTCCATTGCCCAATCTGAATAGAAATTGGTGTTGGGCACCCAGTCTATGATATGTCTCGTTAGACATGCTACATTGTAATTCCTCAGATTAGTTAGGTTTAAACCTACCTCAGATTTATGTGACTGTAATTTTGTAATGGCTATTTTCGGTCTTTTTCCATTCCATATGAGTTTAGAGACCATTCTATTGTATGCTTTGATGTCTATATGGTGAAGTAAAATGGGGATTGTCTGTAGGGGGTACAAAAGGCGAGCAAAAGATATCATTTTAACAAGATGTACTCGCCCCTGAAGTGACAAAGGAAGACTATGCCAGCCTTGGAGCTCTCTTTGTATTTTTTCAATTAGAGGAGGGTAGTTGAGAGAGTGAAGATGGCAAGTGACCGTTCTTAATTCCCAAATATTTAATATGGTCTTTTGCTATTTTGATTCCCGTTGCCCTAACCGTTGCCAAATCGTTTACTGCGTTTCCCCTATCCACAATAATTAACATTTATCTCGATTTATGTGGTAACCGGCAAAGGCTCCAAATTGCCTAAGCAAATCCAACACCTTTTGTAGATGTGAACCCGGTGCACTCATAAATAAGAGCACACCATCTGCGAACGCAGTTGACTTTAGCTCTTTCTTATTTTGAGGCCATCGTAGAGCTGAGATTGTTCTAGTGTTCGTAATAGGGGTTCAAGTGTTAAGTTAAAAAGCAAGGGTGACAGTGGGCAACCCTGTCTTGTGCCCTTCTGCAAACCAAAAGCGTAGGACCTAAACCCGGGAGTGTTAATCGCTGCTTTCAGGTTCCTATATAGAGAGGAGATGAAATAACGTATTTCCCCCCGATCCCAAATCTTTCTAACACAATGTCCAGCCAACTCCAGTGCACTGTCGACAGCTTTTTCTGTGTCTAGT
This sequence comes from Phyllomedusa bahiana, assembly GCA_025379985.1. NCBI lineage: Eukaryota > Metazoa > Chordata > Amphibia > Anura > Hylidae > Phyllomedusa > Phyllomedusa bahiana. Next base: position 101,134 of record JAODAL010010557.1, read on the forward strand.
GACACTAGCGCTTTAGCTGGTGTTGACCTTCCCCCATGTGCATGTACATCCATGACTCCTAGAACCTTTCTAATATTAATCACCGCAGCCCTACCTTTTACAAACCCCACTTGCGCACGTCCTATCAGACTGGGAAGAAGACCCGCCAATCTGTTGGCCATTATTTTAGAAATGAGTTTAATATCTTGGTTCATGAGTGATATGGGTCTATAAGATTCCGTCTTAGTTAAGTCTCTACCCGGTTTTGGCAGTATCTTGATAAATGCCAAGTTGGTCTCGTCTGAGATGCATTCTCTTATCAGTAGGGTTGAGAAATTGTAACGAGTGTAACGGGCACGCGCCTCCTCGGGTGCAACCACTTACCAGTCCGCGCTCCTGCTTCCCCGTCGCTGTCTGCTGGCCGGTAATTGGTTTTGCCGGCCGCTGATCCTATAAAAGGGCTCCACCTCTGGGACCTCTTTGTCTTGTTTGCCTATCCCGCCTGCTTACGTCCTCGACTCCGAACCTTCGCTGCCTGCCCTAGTCTCTTGGCCTGACCTCGACTCCGACCTTGTCTACCGTTTTATGTACTGCGTGGCACCTCAGCCGCCTCCGCAAGCCTGCCACTTCTGGGGTAGCGACCCGGTGGAATCCTGCCGCGGCAAGTCCATCCCGCTTTGCAGCGGGCTCTGGTGAAAACTGGGACCCACTTAGACTCTGCTCCCTGGTGTGGTCAGTACCATCGCTTGCGGCTTTCCAGTGGATCCACTACTCTGCCGCATTACAGTTGGATTTAGCCATGGATCCCGCCAAGGTGCCGTTGCCCAGCGTCGAGGATCTGCCGTCCATCGTTGCCCGGCAATCACAGCAGCTGGCGCAGCAGGCACAACAGTTAGATCATCTGACGGCCATGATGCAACAGCTTATTGCCCCGCAGCGCCAATCTCTGTCACCGCCTCCACCCGTTCCTGCACCTGCCGTCTCTCCTGCCTCTGTGGGACCCAAGCTTCGACTGTCTCTCCCCTCGAAGTTTGATGGAGATCCGAAGCTCTGCCGAGGTCCATGCACGTGGAACTGATGGCCGATCAGTTCCCGTCTGAAAGGGCAACAGTGGCCTTCGTCCTCAGCCTGCTCTCTGGAAAGGCTCTGGCTTGGGCTATACCCCTCTGGGACAGGAGTGATCTTGTGGTGAGCGATTTACAGGCCTTGTTCAGGGAGTTCCGGTTTTGTCCCTTTGATGGAACCTCGCGGGGCGTCATCCGCTGAGACCGCTCTCCTGAATTTGCGTCAGGGGGACTCCTCGGTGGGGGATTACGCCATTCAACTACCCAACCTTGTCCTCGGAACTAACTTGGAATGAGGCCGCCCTGTGCGCCACCTTCAAGAAGGGCCTCTCTAGCAGGGTCAAGGATGCCTTGGCAGCGAGGGACACCCCAGCATCTCTGTCTAACTTGATCCATCTGGCCACGTGCATTGACGTGCGTTTCATCAAAAGGCAAGAAGAGCTCCGACAAGAACGTGACTCAGCCCGGCCTCGTTGGTTCCCTCATCTGGCTCCGGTCTTCCAAAAGCCTCCTCTGCCTCTCCCTCCGCACTCCGACGAGGAGCCCATGCAAGTGGATCGTGTTCACCTCTCGGAACAGGAGCTATCCCGTCGCAGCGCAGAAAATCTCGTCCTTTACTGAGCCAGTACTGAGCCAGTGCGGAACACGTTCGGCGAGGGTGTCCACTTCGCCCACATTCGGGAAACGCTCGCACATAGGCCACGTGGGAGAGGCGTCCCTAGGTGTGAGTAGTTCCCCTCCACGTCTCACTGTGCTGGTGCAGATCATTACGAGCTCTGGATCACGTGTCCTAGTTCCTGCCTTCTTGGAATCCGGTTCTGCCGGGAATTTGATGGATGCCGTCCTGGTATCAAAACTTCGGCTATCGATGGTCCGCCTCGCGACACCTCTGGTCATTTCCTCTGTAAGTGGAGAGATCCTGCGCGATTCCATCCGTTGTTGCACGGAACTATGCACATAGGGGCGCTGCATTGTGAAAATATCTCGTTCTATGTGCTGCCCCACTCCTCGTCGGCAGTCCTGCTGGGCTTGCCATGGCTGCAGCACCACGCCCCTGTTCTGGACTGGAAGACTGGCGAAGTCACACGTTGGGGAGGGACAAGATTGCCAGTTCCATTGTCTGGTGGCACCTCGCCCGGTGCACCCCGCTACGCCTGCTGGGGTTGCCGGCGGTACCCGGACTTCACCGGTCTTCTCCGAAAGGCACCGAAACCTTGCACCTCCCCGTCCCACGAATTCCGATAGATCCCGCCCAGACAAGCCCTCCTGGGGGCAGGGTCATCCACTCTCCGTCCCAGAAACAAGGGCCCATGTCGGACAAAATTTAAAAGGGAAAAAATTCAGGAAAGGATTTCCGAAGCCTTTTTCCCCCGGGCTGGGGTTTTCTTTGGTGGGGAAAAAAAGGTGTTGGAAGACTCCAGGGGCCTTAAAAAACGTCCCAAACCGGTTAAAAGATTTAAAGAAAAAAAGGGGGGAATCCCCAAAGGGGGGAGTAGTATTCCCGGGGAGGGGGGGAAAATGGTTTAGGAAAGGAGGATTTGAAATTTAGTTACCCGTTGGTTTGAAAAATTTGGTGTTCCAGGGTTGTTAACAAGATTTTTCGTGATCTCCCCTTTTCCCCGTGTCATTGTGTACCTGGAGACTTTGGGCTTTTCTCCGGATCCAATCCCACCGTCTCTGTTCGCAGGCCCCTGGTCGTCTCCGAGAAATCACTCTAGCCAAGCTGGAGAAGTGTCGTTCCCTCAGACCAGTCTGCCCTTCCTTGGGGTACATCATTTCTGCCAGGGACTTTCAAATGGAAACCACCAAATTTTCTGCGTACTGAAAAGGCCTTGTCCCGCGGGCCCTTTGGCCATCCATGTTCTGGGGTTTGCCGTTATACCGTCAATTATTCCCCCTTTTTCTACCTGGTGACCCTTGGGGGCCCCTTACAAGGGGAAGACTGGAATCCGAAGCAATGGCCACAGCGGCCCAAGAGGCGTTCACCCGGGCCCAAAGGCGGATTCCCCTGCCCCCCTTTTGCGCCCGGAAAATCGAGAAACCTTTCTTCCTGGAGGTCGATGCTTCCCTTTAGTGGGTGCGGGGGGGGGCTTTCTCACGGGACCCAAAAGGGGAAGACGGTCCCCTTGCGGGGTTTTTTTTCAAAAACCTTCTCCCCGGGCCCGGAAAACTACACCCTTGGAGACCGTGAATTGCTGGCCATTAATAGCCCTCGAAAATGGGTCTCTGTGGAGGGGGCCCGCCCTCCGAAAAACATTTATTTGGATCACAAAAATCTGACAAACCTACAAAAAATTCAGCGTCTTAATCCCAGGCAGGCCCCCTGGCCCTTTTTT
>JAODAL010010558.1:0-104507 GCA_025379985.1 Phyllomedusa bahiana
ATTTTGGGTGCGTTTCTACTTCAGCCAAAATGCATCTAAACATGCACCTGTGTGTTGCATGCGTTTGGATGCAATTTACGCAGCGCTTTTGAATGGGTTTGCATTCCAACGCCGGATCCAACACACCGTGAACCCCCCTTAACGCAAAAGTGAGTGGCCAAAATTTTTGTAAAAAATGTCCCAAAACACAGATTAAAAAAAAAATAAAAGCAATGCGGCCTGACGCAGTCTGGATTACAAGTAATAGTAAACTATCAGGACAGAAGAGATTTGGGCATTGTGATTTAGGGGGAAAAAAATAGAAACGTGCAAAAATCCAATCCAAAAAGAATTCTTTTTACCAATACATTGGTTTGGTTACAGTTCCCTTTTCGGTATTCCAGTGGCTCACCGGGGGGGAAGCGGCGTTCCTATTGTCGCATTGATTTTTTCCCAATGCTGTCATTCCCTGGATCTATGTCCTCAGTGAAACATGTGGCCCAATATTACACAGGGAAGATCAAACATTCTTTCTCACTGGGACGTCGTCTCCTTTATGGCAGAGTTTTCTCTAACCAAAACCCTTATTGATTTTCCATTTAGTCCCCAAACATGCTATATCTTAATAAAGCAAAGGGCAAAATTTATCACGCCCAAAACCACTGCCTAGGGCCCCTATCCGGGGACCCCAAACATCTAAAAGGTTACTCCCAGGGTTTCAGATGAGAACTAAAAAGCAGGCCCGAAAAAAATTTGGGGTTTCCCCCAAGATGGTGACATCTATCCTGGGAATTTTGACTGCTAGCCCCCACGAATAGAAAGGGGGGCTTTTTTTTCCCCCCTTTCACTGCAAAGGGGCAGTTAACGGGGGTTTTTGGATCCATTTTGGATCCGAAAATTTCATCCAAAAAAGCACGTTGAAATCCTAAACGGATCCAAAATTCCAACACAGCGTTGTTTGGATGCAGCAGGTCGCCCCTTATTTTAAAAAAGGGCCCCCCCCGCGTCTTTTGGACCAAAAACTGAAATGTTTAATTCTTTGAAGGGTCCGAAAAGGGGAAAGAACCTCGGGGATCCTTGTGAACGTGTGCTTTTTTCATTTGAAAAGCAATGTAAATACACTGCTTTTTGTTAGAACGCTTTGGGGTCCATTTTGGGGTCCCACAGAAGGATCAAATCGTATTTAAAAGCTATTTCCACGACCCAAAAACGCCAGTGAACATACCCTTTCAGCCAGGATTTTGTTTTTTGGTTTTTTTTTAGCGGATTCTTATTTTGAATCCTGAAAAAACGATCGTACCCGTGCTGTGCAGCCTCAAGAAAATCCACGCTGTAGTCTCACAGCGCGGGTTTTTTTTCTGAGGGTTTCCTAAACCGAAAACCCTCCTCGGATATAGAAAATGTTGTATTTTTCCCCCCCACCCAGTCGATTCCCGCAGCCCCCAAATGACGGACCCCTGGGAACCGAAATCCCCACCACCGTTTTTTTTTTTTTTTTGCAAAAAAGGGCAGGGCGATCCGCAATCTGAAAATGCTGTGGATTTTGGATGCATTTTTACATTTCTGTGCAGGCAAAACCAAGTGCAATTTTTTGCTCCATTACCCCTGGACTTGCAGGGGCAGCACGGAAACTTTCGACGTCCCATAGAATTTAACGGTGTGAGGAAAAACAGTGGGGTCAGGACCCCCAAATTCTAGGGGCCCGGGAGGGGGGGTTCCCAGTGATCAGATCTTTGCTCCCTTTCCTGTGTATAGGGGGACAATGTAAAAATTGGGGGAGCCCGCGCCCTTTTTAAACCACAGGGTGGCAGCAATATACCGCTTTTATGCTGGCAGGTTTGTGAATTACACAAAGGTTTCCCAGTCAGATGTATTTTTACTGCAACCCAAATGAATCGCTTTTAAAACCATCAGACAGCGCCGGTCCATGCCTTTGGACGTCCTTCTTTTGGGGAAAATGTTTTGCGGGAAAGTCCCCCAAAACATAAAAATACTTTGGGTCCGGGTAATTTGGTTTAAATTTTCATTGTGTTTTTCTTTTTTTGGGAAACCCCCGTTTTTTCCCCCAAATGACGTACGTCAAAAAGGGAAAACCTGCCCAGAATGATTAGGGATATAAATTATGGGGTGTAAAACGAGCCGGCACTTCCATTTCCCTGCCCTGTAAAAATGAGGGGAAAAGAACGGGTTTAAAATTTTTGGTATTTCCCCTTTTAAAATTAATTAGTTTTAAAAAATTGAAGAAAAGGGTTTCAATAAAGATTTTTTCCCAAAATTCCCTTGTGTTTTTTTTGCTCTTTTTCAGAGCAAGAGCAGTTTTTTATTCCACTTTTTTTACACAATTTTTCCCTAAGTTCCCAAACCCTCCTCTCTCGGATTTAGAGTCCTGGCCGGGAGGGGCGACTTTCACCCCCTGCTGTTTTCTTATCAGCAAAACGGGAGCTTTTTTTATTTTTTCTTTTTTGCAAATTTTAAAACCCTTTAGAGCTTTTGTACCCTATTTCCCCCCTGCTGTTTAAAATTTCCTTTAAACCAAATTTGTCCTCCTAACGGTTTTGCTAGGAATAAAAGCTAAAAATGTCAGTAAACTGCTGTAAAAACCAAATCACCCCCTAAAACGGGAAATTTGGGACCCCTAAAGTGTAAAAGGGGCCACCCCTAAAAAGGGAAAGGGGGGGAACCCGTTAAGGCGTAAAGGGGCCAAAAGCCAAAAACAGGAATTGGGACCCTAAAGCTGTAAAACCGGCCACATCCTTTAAACGGAAGGGGAAAGGCCGGGCCCAAAAAAACCCAACCACAGCCGAACGGAAGTGGGAGCCTTTAAAAGCTATAAAACCCCGGCCACAGGCCTAACAGGAAGTGGGACCCGGGAAAGTGGAATGGGGCTACACCCCGAACATAAAATTTGGGGACCCTTTAAAGCTTTGAACCCCCCTTACCTAAAGGAAGGGAGAGCCTGAATGAAGCGCAACCGGGGAACACCCCTTAACGGGGAAAGGGGAGCCCAAAGGCAGAAAACCGGCCACAGCCTAAAAAAGGAAAGTGGGAGCCCAACGGGGCAAAAACCGGCCCACACCCGGAACAGGAAGTGGGAGCCCAAGCTGCAAAAAAGGGGCCACAGCCTAAAACGGGAAGGGGACCCCAAAGCTGCAGAACCCGGCCCACAGCCCGAAAGGAAGTGGGGCCCTTTAAAGTTAAAACCCGGCCACACCCCCTGAACGGGAAGTGGGAGCCTGAAGCTTTTAAAACCCGGCCACACCCTGAACAGGAAGTGGGACCAAGCTCCCTGTGGTTGGGTGACACGCAGGGTGAGAACTCCCCTTTAATGGGGGTTTCAGGCTGAAAAAATACCCCAAATTAAAAAACCCCTCCCAAAAAGGAAAGCGGGCTTTTGGGAAAAGGATCCCAAACTATTTTAAATTTTACTTGAAAAGAGAATGAAAAAGGGGGGGAGCTTGTAACCTTTTTTTCATTAAATAAACTACAACTGCCAGCATGCACACCACAAAAAAGAAAAAAAAACATATACTAAAGGGTCAAGCAGTAAAATAAATTGTGAAAGGGGGTTTTAAAAGGGGTTTGTCTCACTACATCGTTTTCACTTGCCCCCAATTTCCTATTTTTTTGGTTTTAAAAATTTGGAATTCAGGGACAGGGTTTTACGGGTTATCCCTAGGTGCGTAGAAGCCAGGTTTTGTAGTTTAGAAAACCATGTGCGGGCACCCTATCAGGGGGAAAAGGGAAATTTTCTGAAGCTTTTGAAAAACCAGCACTACACCCGATCAGGGAGAAACAAAAACAGGTCTTTTGGGCTATACGACCTGAGGAGCTAAAGAAAGCCCTTACAAAAATGGGATTTTAGGAATGGGTTTTAGGACCTGTTTTTGGCCCATAAAATGCAAAGTGACTTTTTTTTGAAAGATTTAACATAAAAACCAGAAATTCCTTGTAGTGAGATGACCCCTTTTAACTCACTATCAAAAAAAATTTTAAAAAAAAGGGTTTTTGGCGGGGGCCCTTTTTTAAACCTTTTTAAAATTATATACAAATTAAACCTTAAGAACACTGTCCCGATCCCCGTTTATCCCCCGGGGATTGCCTGTATTTAGGGGCAATTTGGGACTTTTGCAGTCCCCCCAAAACTTTTAAAAACTTCCTTTGTTATGCCCAAAAAAAGGGGTTTTCCGTGCCGCGCAGAGGGTTTTACCCCCGTTGATAACCTGGCGTAAAGGGGGTTTTCGGCCAGCCCTGGCGCAATACAATACTCACCAATGAGGAGAAGCAGAATGGGGCCCCCCGGGCCCAACAGGGCAGCAGCACAGGTTTTAGGGGGAAAGGGGAAGAAGGAATGAATCCCCAAGGGTCCCTGTAAATGAACGCGAAAATATAGAGGAAGACGGAGGGCTGCATTACCAAAAAATAAACCCAGGTTCCCCCTATCAATTTTTAAAATTTTAAACAAAGCCCACCCTCATGAATCTTCGTAGCCAATTTTTCACCTCTCACATCAATGGCCGTTTGCCCCACATTTTCCCCCCCGTCGTTTTTTCCCGCTTTGGCGAAATTAGCTCACTCATGAAACACTTTTCCCCAAAAGCAGTCCCAAAAAATTTCCAATCTGCACATTGTCAAAAATTTCCCCAACACCGGGGGGGCCTAAAAAGAACTTTTTCGGGGGCTGTGGGGTGGCAACCCAAAACCCCCCAAACCCCTCAATTTCCCAAAAACCTCCCGCCCTTCCTGACCCCCCGGCTCATACTTGACGCTTGTTTAAGTGAAAACTTTGTTTGTATTAAAATGGTAAAATAGGCTTTTTTATCCCCTTAGTTTAAACTAATCAAGCTATTTAGGTAAAACAGACCTGACAACAAAAAGGGTAACAATTTTTTTGTTTTTTGAAACACTTGTGGGTAGATTTTGAAAACAGAGCTGTATTTTTACCCAAAGCCCCCAGTTTTCACAAACTTTGGGGAAATTGTGTAAAAGAGCCTGGGATCGGGAATTTTGGTCGGGAAAAGTTTGGGAATTCTGATTCAGACCCCAAAGAAGGATTCGGGCAGTATTAAAAACCCAAAAAGGGGGTTTTCCCCAAAAATACTAAAAAATAAAAAAAATTTAAACTTTTTGTTTTTTTTAGGAGCAAAACAGTAACAATGCATTAAGGAAATCTGAAAGAATTTAAGCAGATGCTAAATATTTGCAAGTCAAATTTTGTAAAAGTAGGAAAGATGACTGTATAAAAAATTACGGGGAAAGCCTAAAGAAAACAAAGCTGTTGTGGATGGAGGGGTTTTGGGAACGGGAAAGCCCAAAAGGGTTAAAAAACATTTTTTCCTTTTTTTGCTTGTCAGGGGAAAATTATTTTTTTATTGATACAACTTTAGAAAAAAAAAAAGAAAAATTTTATCCCAAAACACTGGGGGAAAACATTTGGGGAGTCTCTAAATTTTGTTCGGGAGAAATAGTATCGCCTCCATCAAAACCTGCATACATGACCTAAACATCTGATCTCTTTTTTTCCCCCAGGCTAGAGAAGGGCCCCTCTCTACACTAACTTGGGTTGGGGGGCAAAACGGTTGGGCCCAGGGGCAAAATCTTAAAAAAATGTCAGGGTTTAAAGGGAAATTTCCTCAGAAAAGTCAGTATTTATGAAATTGGTTTTTATCTTCTACTTCTTTGAAAGCAGGGGAAAAAAATTTTTCTGAAAACTGTTTTTGGCCCCGGGGGCGGAATCTTTTCCCCCTGGGGCAGCGCTTTGCCTGCTTTCCCTGTCAAACAATTTTCACCCCTCATGTGATGGGAAACTGAAGATATGGGAGCAGAACACTGGCCCACCCAATTCCCTTTTTTGCTTTTTTCATCAACTAACTGAACCAAACTTATTATTTATTTTTTTGGGGGGCGGTCCTTTTATGACGATTGAACCCCGTAAAAAGCCCCCCGACTCCACACCCTGCTATAAATCGCCCTTTGTACCACACGCCACAACAAGATTTTGTCTTTCAGACAGCCCATCATAAAACCACCAAACCGCGCACCACACACAGTTCCTTCACGAGTCAATGATAGTGATTTTTAAAGGGAAAAAGGGCCCTTTAACAATGTGGTTCCCCTGTGTGTAAACTGGGGTTCCCTTAAACGTTTTGGGCCCCCGAGGGAATTCGGGGAAATTGTAGTACTTATTAAACGGTTTTTTTTTTCCACTTGCAACCAGGGGGCCCCCCATATAATTTCCTCAAAAGGGATTTTTGGGGCTTGTAGGTTTTATATGATTAGGGTGTATACAGAAACCCGCAGGAGGGGCTTTTTCTTTACATTCAGGCCTATGCCTTTCTGGGAATTGTAGTTCTACAATCTCCACCCGGGCCCCGGAAAACCTTTGTACACTGCTCTTTAGCCCCGGACTTACCAGGGAGATGACCCACAAATTTTGTGTAAATTTCAGGAACAATACAGTGTGAACCCCCACCCACCCCGGCCCCCGGCCCAAACGGTCACCCCCCGTCGCCTTTCAAAAAAACACACACAAAACCCCTAGCCCTATAAAAGAACTGGTAGTGTTTTCCTTTTCCCTGTGTTTAAAGATCTCCAACTCCCATGCTGCTTTCTTTACCAATCACTATACTTCCCGGAATTTTCTACAGTAGCCAACAGGAAAAAACGAAATGACCCCAAAGGGCCTGGGAAATTTTAGTTCTTTCAACCGGGACTAAGTGACGGGAAAGGGGGTGTGGAACGAAACCCAAAAAGAAAACAGGGGGGGGGGGGGGGGGAGTAAGAGTGAGTAAATTTTGTTCGGTAAGGGGTTAAAAAAAAACCCCCGAGAAAACCCGCGACTTCATTTTTTATTTTAATTTTTTTTGGAATTTTTTTTTTTTTTTTACAATTGTGTTTTTTCTTTTACAAATACCAAAACGAGGGTTTTTAAAAAAATGACTAAAAAAAAGCAGTCTGCTTTTCCCCTAGCAAAACCCAAACAAGCGCAGCTTGTATTGAAAGAGGAAAGGTGTAGTTTTAGTTTTTATTGGTTGCTTGGGCAAAAAAAGAGCTTTAAAATTTTAGTCAGCTTTATAAATCTGCCCAAAATTGTTTCTGAGCTGATATCGATAAATGTTATATTAATTATAAAGAGATTAGGAAATGCAAAAGCCCCGTCCTGAAATTTTCTGACAACATACAAAAATCCTTGCCAATGCCCCCATATGGGTGAAGTAGTATCCAGTGCCCCCACAACAGTGACATTCACCTGTGCCGAATCCATTTACATTATAAAAACACTGGATTTTATATTTGCTCACCATAGAACCAAGGTTAAAGGGGTTGTCTCACTACAAGGATTTCTTTTTATGTTAAAGATCTTGAAAGAACAAGTCACTTTGCAATATGTGTCCATTAACAGAGTCCTACCTATTCTGAGATATCCCCTCTTGTATGGGCTGCATCAGCTCCTCAGGTCACTATAGCTACAGACCTGTTCCATCTCTCCTGATAGGCTGCCAGCCCTGGTCGCTATAGCTACAGACCTGTTCCATCTCTCCTGATAGGCTGCCAGCGCTGGTCGCTATAGCTACAGACCTGTTCAATCTCTCCTGATAGGCTGCCAGTACTGGTTGCTATAGCTACAGATCTGTTCAATCTCTCCTGATAGGCTGCCAGCACTGGTCGCTATAGCTACAGACCTGTTCAATCTCTCCTGATAAGCTGCCAGCACTGGTCGCTATAGCTACAGACCTGGTATCCTCAGCAGCTCGTCACGGCAGGCCAGTAGTAGCCAGTTAACCGAACCTGAATTCAAAAATTAAACTGAGAAAATAGGACGAAGGTAAGATAAATCTTTGTAGTGAGACAACTCCTTTAATAAAACGTGAACCCTCATATCTGATAACTGGACTGTGGACGACAATCCAGGGATAGGGGTTGTTTGGTGACTATTTGATTTAAGGGGGACTTTAGAGTAATTTTCACCATTCCATGTTGACGTTCATAAATGGTATTAGTTCCTTCCAAATAAGTGTTAAAAAAAGATTTTAGCGAGTGTAAAAAGCTGTTTCCTAGCAACTCGAGTGGAGATGGTGGGTGTGATAACATAATTGGGCATTCCCTGGTTCATTCCGGCATCACTATGGAAATAAGAAGCACGTTTTGCTCTAGTATTTGGCACATTGTAAGACAATTTATCTTTTTGGGTTTTTTTTCCAGCCACATATTAAATTAATTTTTGGTCAGGTATAAGCGCTATTTTTCCTCTCAGAATGATGGCAAACTTGGCGGACTTTATAATAAGTCCCGGTGATTCTAATGTGACAGATCCGGCTCAGCGTTATACCTAAAAACCATCGTACAGATGGGTACTATAATAGCTGCCAATGGACAGAACGTATGTGGCTTATTAGGAAATATCTGGTCAGCGGGGTAGCTGGAGTTTTTGTCACCCTGGGCTGTCCCTAAGTTTTCCACCCCTTTAAACAGATCACACACCCACTTTTCCTGACCACGCCTCTTTTTACAGGCTCCTCCTCAAACCATAAATCACAATTGCTACTTAAAAAAATTGTGGTTTTATATCCCGATATTCTAAGAACCAGAACTGTTGCTTTTTTTGGCAATAGAGCTATGTACGGGCATTTTATTTGGAGGATGCGGGACTTTGTCATAGGTACAATCATGGGCGTAACTTTGGTTCCTAATGTGGGGGGGACCAATCTTCCCTCTCATCCCCTATCTTCCTTTCTCTCCCTCCTTCACTCGCCTTCCGTTTCACTACCCTTCTCACCCATCCGATCCCTACCCGCTATAACACAGCTAGGAGGACTGAGGGAGTGAAGTGGGCTGCTCCAGCAGGTCCGGATGGAGTCCTTTTGGTGCAATCCTTAGGCTAAGTTCACACGGCTAATTGCAGGGCGTATAGTACGATCCACAATTACGCCGGGTGTTCGGGAGCTCGCGCTGATGCAGGTGGGAGGAGGGGGGGGCAGCTCTCCGGCCCCATAGACTGTTATTACTTAATGACATGTCACTTATCTCCCCGCGCGGCGTATTGTACGCGCGGGGCGAGGAGGAGTACTCCATAGTTCTCTATGAGAACTGTGGACTACCGTAATGACTGGGACGCATTTCGCTCGTATTAGAGCGCCCCAATTTAACCTGTGTGAACATAGCCTTAAAGTTATGAGTGGCTCTCTAATTGCTTAAGTTTAGAGCTGGACTGGGACTAAAACGCAGCACTGGCACTGAAACCAAACCCGCCCACCGATAATATTTCCCCCTCTAGATGGAAATAAAAAAGAACCCAATCTTACTGTACTCCTATGAATCACTGATATCACATACTGTACCCCAAAATCTATTTTATTGCATACCATACACCAGAAATGGCATCACTCACTGCACCCCAGAAATGAATTATATTACACATGGTAGACATAGAAATTACATTACTAACAAATGAATTGCACATTGTACTCAAGAAATAATATAATTCAATGTACTAAAAAAATGTATTATATTACACACTGGACCCTAGAAATGAATTACATTACTCTCTATACTTCAGAGATTACAATACACTGTACCCCAGAGATTACATTACTCACTGTACTCCTGAGATTACATCATTCCATACCCCAGAGATTACTTTACACATTGTACCCCAGAGATTACTACATTACACACTTTACCCCAGAGATTACTATATTACACACTATAGCCTAGAGATTACTACATTACCCACTGTACCCCAGAGATTAGTTTACACACCATACCCCAGATATGACTGCAGTATTTACCATACCCCAGAGATTACATTACACACTGTACAACAGAAATTATATTACACCATACCCCAGAGATTATTACATTACACACTGTACCCCAGAGACTACATTAGACAAGGTACCCCGGAAATTGTGTATGTATATATACACATATTGAACATAGACACATTACACACTTAGGGTGGGTTCACATGACGGTTTTTTCGGCACTGACAGTGTCATTTGCTTGTTGGAAATTCGGCGCTTGCAAGTGCAGAATTCCGACGAGCAAACGACCCAGACTGCCCGAGACAGATTTCTGCCTCCTATCCTTTAGTGCTGTTAATGCATAAAACACCTCGAAGAATTCTTGGTAGACGCTGACAGTACTTGCTGAAAATACTAGAGTAAAATCAATGTCATCTAAACAACGACACTGATTTTACATAAGGTATAATAAATCAGTTTTCTGCCGGATTGGATACCGGTTCTGAGGCAGATCCAGCACTGAATCCACCCCAGAATCAGCATTCATATCTTCCGTGTGAAGGTACCCGTGAGGTGTGTTCACATGGCGTATAGCGGGGTGTACTGTGCGCTCTGCTATATGCCGCGTGTCTTATAAGTACGCGCTGGCCAGTCCACACTTCTAAAATGCTGTGGGGCTGGCTCCATTCACTTTCATTTTCCCTGACGCGTAAGTGTAGGAAAGACATGACATGGCTAGACATGTCTCTACAGTATATAAACATCTCACATCTACAGTACATACCCTACTCACATGCACACACAACGCCTAGCAAACTTGTCCCCTCCTTAACTGTCTCCTGTAGTCTGGTGCAGTTGGCATTTGGCAAGAGCTTCTCTTTTGAGGGCTGAGCATTGGGGAAGTGGTATACAATAGGAGGGAAAGATACAGCCCCAGATATAGAGTGTGCTAGACTGTGAGTAGTTTTCTCACTGGAGAAGCAGCCACTGCTCACTACAGCTCTACTAAACAGCGCTGCTCTCACTCTGCACTGACACATGAGGCTGCTGCCTACTCTGTCCCCCCAAGATGCACAGAAATATAGGAGGCAAAGGGTTAACTTCTCCCTCCTCTGTGCTCTGCTCTCCCCATTTACCGTATTCCCATGCTTTCATATGGATTATTTTTTATTGAAGTGGCTAAAAAGTGGGGGGGGGGGACTGTCCCCCTCCCAGAAAAAAGTGGGGGGACCAGTCCCCTCTGTACCCTCCTAAAGTTACACCTATGGGTACCATGCTGGATTACATAAGATTTTTTCATTTAGTTTTTTTGTAAAATCTGGATGACAAAAAAATTCTGGCATAGTTTGTACTACGCCAGTGTATATGGCAAATAAATTAATATTGCCCAGTATTACTAAAAGTGATGAGATGTAGTGTCATGAGTGGCCCTGCGGCCCGCACGTCAGACCACAGGTGCGCTCGTGTTACCGATTTGGTGTCGCTGCCGGGGACGAGCGGTATCGCAACCCGCACAACGGGCTGCGGGCACACTGATGTTCCGATCCCTTAGGCCCGGTTCACACGGCTTATTCAAGCCAGAATTGCGAGCCGGATTGCGCTCGCAATTCCGGCTTGAATAAGGGCGGGGGCGGGCGGGGGGGCGGCCGGCCGGCCCCATAGACTTCCATTATCCACGGCGCGTATTGCGCATGGATAATGTGCATGTCACTTTCTCCCCGCCCGGCGGATTCGCCGAGCGGGTAGGAGCGACAGAATCCATAGTTCTCTATGAGAGCAGTCTATTACTGTAAGTACTCCGACGGATTGGCGCCGTACTGCAGCACAAATCCGGCGCGGAGTACGGCGCCAATCCGCGCCAAAATAAGCAGTGTGAACGGCCCCTTACTCCACCCTCCATCCCTACGCGTCTGTCAGCTGACGCGCGCATCCCCACTCTATAGGGCACGTACGCGTGGGCTCTGTGAAATTTAAAGGGCCAGCATCCCAGTAACTGGATGATTGCTGGGCGCTGACCCCACATATTCCAGACACTCCTTTTCGGCCCTGCTGGATCTACAGTGCCATAGCCTTAGCAAAAGCAGTCTTGTGTGTTCCTGATATACCATGTATCTGACCCTTTGCCTTCGTTCACTGACTACTTTTGCCTGCTACCTGCCCTGACCTTTCTGCCTGTCTCCGACTACAAGTTTTTCTACTGATTATGTTCCACGTTGCAACTCTTCCGCCACCTCAAGCAAGTAGGGGTAGTGACCTGGGGGTCTCTTGCAGCAGCAAACCCAACCCACCTTGCGGCTGGTTCCAGTGACATCCAGGGGCCCCTTAGACTCTGTTCTCTGATGGGGCTTACACCACTGATTGCGGCAGACCAGTGGATCCATACACCAGCGGTCATGGTAGTCCACACCAGCGGCCATTACATGTAGCCAGGATCTAAAGATGCCAATACACAGTGGTGATGAGCAGGACACCAAACAGGAGGCTTGGAGGGTACATGAGGAGGGAGAGTGGGATGACAGCAATACTACAAGAATAGAGGATGGGCAGTACATTCACTTTTGATGAATATGGGTGACAAATTCAGATTTCCACAACGACATGGAGAACCATTTGTATCCCTCGCTGTTTGCAACTTAGGCCTGGTTCATATCTGCATTGAAGGTACCATTCAGCGCCTCCATCACAGATCCGATCCAGATCGACCGGAAAAAAAATTGTGCAGCATGTTACACCATTTTTTTTTTTTAAATTAAAACGACAGACACCGCCATGGAAACCCGACGGACACCGTTGCAGTCAATTGGATTCATCAGGCACCATAAGTGTCCATTGTAAAACATGTCTGGTTCCACCTCTGCAATGGAAGTTCCAAACAGGACTATATCATAAGCAATGGTCTGAACATATTTCGGCCCCTTCTTGATGAACAGCATGGCCAGGAAGTGATTCATTAAAGGGGTTGTCCCACTACACTGCTTCACCTCAATTCAGTCCCGTTTTCTTGGTTTCATTCTGAATTCAGGGGTGTTTTTACTTGCTTCTAATAGACTGCAGTAAAACCCAGGTCTGTAGCTATAGCGACCAGCACTGGCAGCCTATCAGGAGAGATTGAACAGGTATGTTGCTATAGCGACCTGAGGAGCTGATGCAGCCAATACAAGAGGGGATATCTAGGAATAGATAGGACACTGTTAATGGACACATATTGCAAAGTGACTTGTTTTTGCAAGATCTTTAACATAAACAGCAGCAATCCTTGCAGTGAGACCCTTTAAGAAGTCTGGAGTACTTCCAAAACATATTCTCATGTAAAAAAAAATCTGATCTTCAGTGAAGTTCCCTTTTAAATCCTGTAAATGTTAATAATAGCAAAATGAGCACCATCAGATGCGATCCATACAGGGAGATTACTGTAGTGTACATTGTATTTTCTGATCCTTTCATTGCAGCCGCCTCAGAATAGTACAATATGTTTCTCCGCTTACAGCCTGATCATTATGTCTATTTCCAGTTGTGTATGGTATTTAAAGCAGAACTGCCTATACTGTGTGACTCTTGTCTGTAATCCCATTACACAGCACCTATTCATTTTACTTCCTTGTAATTTTACAAAAAGTTCACAAATTCCCTTTATAATTCAGTCAAAAATAAACATGAAAGAGTCTCTCTTCTTAGATGTGAGGCAAGACTTTGGCTTGGAAGAAAGAAAATGAGGACTGTGACACCCGCATACATACATAAAGTTCCTTTAGTTTGCCACCTGATACATCTTTCTGGTCAGACATGCTCAAGATTGTCCTTAAATCAAATTTATAGGATCACTCCAGGTTCCCACCACCTCTTTTAGGTGCACTGTAGTACCATTACTTTGTTTTCCTGCAGCTGCATACAGGATTTCTGGCTGATGCAACAGTTTCTGTTAGGTCCCATGACCTGCACTCTGGCTGAAAGACACTGGGCCTTATGAACTAAAAATGTCCAGACTGTCTTTGTTGGCCATAACAACCAAACAGAGCTCAGCTTTCACTTCATATAGTGCTCTGGAAAAATAAAAGATGAGCTCAGGTTGGTTGCTATGGGCAAGAAAGTCTTATTTCTAGACGATTTTCATACATAAGGCACACTGTGATTTTGATGCTGACAAGTCTGTCTCTCTATGCATTCATATGTGACTGACTTTGAACCTCCCATAAGAATGCATAGAGAGACTCATTTCCGGATCACACAACCACGCTATGTGTTTCAGCAACTCAGAGTGCAGGTCACATGAACCAGTGGCAGCAGTGAGAAATCCTGTATTCAGCTGCAGGTAACTAAAATTACTGGTACTAATATGCACCTCAAAGCAATATCTAATGAACTAAAGGGTAAAAAACAAACACACTTTGGAGTGTTCATTTAATGCACTATCATGTGGTCAGCCAAATGGTTAAAGTGTGATTGTTAAAATGTAACGCTGGCCTTACTGAAGGAAGGAAGAAGTGGCTAAGTGGCTATTCTTTACTTTGAGAAATAGGAGGAAAAAGAAGAAGAAGAATAGGACTAAAGAGGTATAGCTGCAATAGGGACTAAGCACTTTGCCAGGCTTGGACTGGCCCACAAAGGAGCAGAGGAAATCCACAGTTGGTACTTGGGTATGGCAGGCCTGGGGCTGTTTTTCAGGGAGAAAGGCAGAGGAAGTGAGGTCAAAAGCAAGAGTCATTTGCAGTCATGTACAGTAGCTGTTGGGTGGGCGCCACAAATCAACTCCACTGTTGGGCACCAAGAACCAACTCCACTGGTGGGCCCAAGAATCAGCTCCACTTGTGGGCACCAAGAACCAACTCCACTGGTGGGCCCAAGAATCAGCTCCACTGTTGGACCCCAAGAATCAGCTCCAATGTTGGGCCCCAAGAATCAACTTCACTGGTGGGCCCCAAGAATCCACTCCACTAGTGGACCCCAAGAATCAACTTCACTGGTGGCCCCAATAACCAACTCCACTGGTGGGCCCCAAGAATCAGCTACACTGTTGGATCCCAAGAATCAGCTCCAATGTTGGGCCTAAAGTACCAACTGCAATGGTTGGCCATGAGAATAAGCTCCACTGTAGGACCCCAAGAACCAGCTCCAATGTTGGGCCCCAAGAATCAACTTCACTGGTGTGCCCCAAGAATCAACTCCACTAGTGGACCCCAAGAATCAACTCCACTGGTGGCTCCAAGAATCAACTATACTGGTGGCTCCAAGAATCAACTATACTGGTGGGTCCAAGAATCAACTCCACTAGTGGACCCCAAGAATCAACTCCACTGGTGGCTCCAAGAATCAACTATACTGGTGGGTCCAAGAATCAACTCCACTGTTGGGCCCCAAGAACCAACTCCACTGGTGGGACCAAGAATCACCTCCACTGGTGGGCCACGAGAAACAGCTCCATTGTTGGACCCCAAGAACCAGCTCCAATGTTGGGCCCCAAGAATCAACTTCACTGGTGTGCCCCAAGAATCAACTCCACTGGTGTGCCCCAAGAATCAACTTCACTGGTGTGCCCCAAGAATCAACTCCACTAGTGGACCCCAAGAATCACCTCCACTGGTGGGCCCCAAGAATTAATTGAACTGATGGGCCCCAAGATTCAACTCCACTGGTGGGCCCCAAGAATCAACTGTACTGGTGGGTCCCAAGAATCAACTCCACAGTTGGGTCCCAAAAACCAACTCCAATATTTGCCCGAAAAAGTCAACTCCACTTGTGGAAGCCCAGAATCAGCTCCATCAGTGGGACCCAGTCATCCCAGTCCGACACTGTACCTTTCTCCCACCCATCTAGGATATAAAAGCTCTAAAATCCAGACACCAAACATAGGCAAAGGTCATCAACATTTTTCTGTATAAAAGTCAGTGTTGAGTGCTGACTCATAACAAAGTGCCAACTAAAGATGCCTTAACACAATGTGCCAACCACAGATTCCAATTGTAGATGCTCACAAAACCACGTGCCAGCCATATAAGTCCTAATAAATGTCAACCCCAGCTGCCACCATGGCAATTGCCTGCCACAGAGTCCCCCATTAGTGCAAGCCTCAGACACGGGTGCCATCAGGGCAGTATTGGCAGTATTGCTGTCAGGGTCCCTAAGGGAGCCCACTTATGTGTTGCTAGATAGGAACTGGTAATAGGTGGGGGGTCCAAATGCTTTAGGTGCATGAGACTGTGAAATTACATATAGCAACCTTGGGCACAGTTGTCCATATAACACTGCCAGCCACAAATGCCACCATATATCCTAATCACAGATGCTCCCCTAAGAGCCCAGCCACTTGCTGATCATATTGCACCAGTCACGGCCAATGCAGAACTGCCCCCCGACATCCTCCCTGACAGCGCAGTGTTAATATGTGCTGGGATCATTTGTACTATTTGTCACCTATGTGCTATAGATTTGCTGTACGTGCTGCTGCCTTGATCCTTCGTTATGGCTACAGGATACATTATGCTTTTTTCTTGCTTAGGACTAGTTTTGGGGGACCCTAATGGATGCATGAAAGTGAACCCCTGCAAGTGCCTAATGAAGGACGGCTCAGGGGTGGTTAATCTGGCTGCATTAGGAAACATGAATGGTTTTCTTATTCAAGACATGAAGGTGCAACGTGAAGTGGAGGGGAAAAGTGTGGAACAGTCGGTAACCTTCAGCCCCTGCCATCCCTTCAGCGAACCCATGGCCCTTGTGAACTGCTCCCATGTGGCCGTGTGTGTTGTGTCCAGGTAATGTACCAAAAAGGGGGTCCCTAACTTACATGTAACTGTGGCTGATAGAGAAGAGCACTAAATACGTCCTATAGTAAATTAAAATTCAGATACTAAACATGATCTTGGGATTCAAAACTAGGTTACATTCTTAAAATTGTTTGAAATGCGCAACGCATACCATATTACGGAAATATTTTCCTCTATGAAATTTTATCATTCATCAACAGCAAGCAGTGATCTTGAAAATGTCTATCTTTTAAATATGCAATGATTAAGGTTTACTTACCCAACACTATAAATCTATGGATGCCACCCACCATATTACAGAGAGATTTTTCCATACCATTACATCATTCCTTGACAGCAAGCAGTGATCTTGAAAATGTTGTCTATCTGTAATATATGTAATGATTAAGGATTACCTACATAACACTTTAAATCTATAGATGATCTTATATATGAATACTACCCGCCATATTACAGAGATATTTTCCCTTAGCACTGCATCATTCTTTGGCAGCAAGCAGTGATCTTGAAAATGTTGTCTATCTGTAATATATGTAATGATTAAGGATTACCTACATAACATTTTAAATCTATAGATGATCCTATATATGAATACTACCCGCCATATTACAGAGAGATTTTTCCATACCATTACATCATTCCTTGACAGCAAGCAGTGATCTTGAAAATGTTGTCTATCTTTTAAATTTGCAATGACTGAGATTTACTTAACCAACACTATAAATCTATGAATGATCCAACATATGGATGCTACCCGCCATATTACAGAGATATTTTTCCATACCATTACATCATTCCTTGACAGCAAGCAGTGATCTTGAAAATATTGTCTATCTTTAATATATGCAATGATTACTTACATAACACTTTAAATCTATAGAGGATCCTATATATGAATACTACCCGCTATATTACAGAGATATTTTCCCTTAGCACTGCATCATTCCTTGGCAGCAAGCAGTGATCTTGAAAATGTTGTCTATCTGTAATATATGCAATGATTAAGGATTACTTACATAACACTATAAATCTATAGATGATCCTATATATGAATACTACCCGCTATATTACAGAGATATTTTCCCTTAGCAGTGCGTCATTATTTGTCAGCAAGCAGTGATCTTGAAAATGTTGTCTATCTTTTAAATTTGCAATGATTGACGTTTACTTACATAACAATATGACTCTATGGATGATCCAATTTGCGGCTACTACCTGCCCTATTCCGGAGATATTTCTCCCTACTATTGTGTCATTCCTTGACAGCAAGCAGTGATCTTGAAAATGTCTATCTTTTAAATATGCAATGATTAAGGTTTACTTACCCAACACTATAAATCTATGAATGATCCAACATATGGATGCTACCCGCCATATTACAGAGATATTTTTCCATACCATTACATCATTCCTTGACAGCAAGCAGTGATTTTGAAAATGTTGTCTATCTGTAATATATGCAATGATTACTTACATAACACTTTAAATCTATAGATGATCCTATATATGAATACTACCCGCTATATTACAGAGATATTTTCCCTTAGCACTGCGTCATTCCTTGGCAGCAAACAGTGATCTTGAAAATGTTTATCTTTCAAATTTGCAATGGTTAAAGTTTACTTACATAACATTATAAATCTATGGGTGGTCCAATGTTTGGATACTACCCATGAACCTCTGTTTTCTATATCTGAGACCATTTGTAGAATAGATTTCATGATTTTTTTTTTTTATGTAGAGACCCAAAGGCAAAAGAAAGTGCCCCCCCAGTATACAGGATTTGGGAAACATGACGGAAATGAGTTTGTCTACAGTAACGAGAGCAAAATTTTATCTGTCACATACAAAGGTAAGACGTAATATGTGGTGGAAAGAGGGCGCAGCCGATTTTTAGAGAAGTTTATTAAAGGGGTTGTATCATTTTATTAAATGGTCTTCAGAATAAGGGGACAGGGAATACAACTTTGCAATTAGATGTCATTATCAATGCTGTCTTGAATTCACTGTTTTCCTTATCTTCTTTTTCTGTTTACACTAATATCCAGTCCTGGTCGGATCCCTCCTCCTTGCATTTCACTAGCTGAGAGCTCATTTACATTCTGTTCAGCCCCCAGTCGTATTCACGGAGCTTGCATTCCTGCCTTACACTCAAAGTAAGGGACCGGCACATTTTCACTCTGCACAGCCCGAAGAAACAGAATTAGGCCATGTTCACACGGCTTAAACCAGGACGTATTTCGGTCCGTAATTACGCGCCGGAGTGTGCCTATTACGGGCTGAAAACGTCCTGGTCATTACGATAATCCACAGTTCTCATAGAGAACTATGGATTACGTCTCCTCTCCCTGCTCGGCGAATACGCCGAGGGGGGAGATAATTGACAGGTCACTTTCTAGCGGCGTAAACGCGGCGCTAGTAATGATTGTCTATGGACTGACGAAGTGCCGGCCCCCCGATCCCTCCCCCGCTCCCGCCCCGCGCCACACGGCGTAATTGCGGGGCATAATTACATCCCGCAGTTAAGCTGTATGAACATAGCCTTACACTGCAGGGCTTCTACAATCAGGAAACAGCACAATTGTGTGTCGATCCCTGCCTCTCCTGCATAGAAGGGAGATCTGTGCCTTTCATAGAAAGCTGGATTCAACTGTAACAAATCTCCAGCTGTGAGAGGAGAAGAGATCAGTGCTCAGTCTAGATTGAATGCAGCCTGTGGTATGTATACAGCTCTTACAAAATAAGACTGATAGGGAAAGACACAGTGGCATGTGGACTCATAGAGGGGGGAGGGGAGTCACGGGAGCCAGCATGACCTGTGAAGTGGGGATGATGTCACCCAGCTGGGAGGGGAAGAAACGCCCCTGCATTTCTAGAGTTGAGAAGCTGAGAGCAGTATGAATCAGCCGAACTAAGGAAGCGATACATCCCCTTTAACTCTGTAAAATGCATATTTAAAAGGGAAATCCATGACCCTAGAAGTCCAATCCTCTAAAACATATCTTTTACTAGAATTCTTAAAAAAAAATTGGGGGGTACACAAATCATCTATAACCTAGAACATCAATACCCAGAAAACACTAGAGGAGTTTCCAAGATCTGACCGTCCCTCAAATAAAGACTTACCCCTCTTCTGGCCCTGAGTGGGAACGCTGCCCCGAAAAGGACTACCTCTCAAAAACTGTCCTCTATTACACCCTATATCTAGCACCTATTTCTATTTTTTACTCATGCCCATTCTGTTCTGTAGGATTGAAATAGGGACAGTCATATCGGAAAGTGACAACATAATGCTACACCTATAAAAGTGCACTTTTAGTCCATATGTGGCTACTATTTTAAATATAGGTCGAAAGTGTCTTAACATGACATCTACATTCCCATCGGGTGGAGTGAAACCAACTCCCTGTAGAAACATTTTCTTTTCTAAGCAACCTGGCCCATTGAAATAAACTATATGCACCAGGTACAATGTTTTCATTCTTGTTTTTGTTATGCTTAAAGGGGCTGTCTCACTACAAGGATTGCTGCTTTTTATATTAAAGATCTTGCAAAAACAAGTCACTTTGCAGTATATATCCATTAACAGTGTCCGACCTATTCCTAGATATCCCCTCTTGTATGGGCTGCACCAGCTCCTGTGTTGGCTATAGCTTCAGGCCTGTTCTCTCTCTCCTGATAGGCCGCCAGCGCTGGTTGCTATAGCTACAGACCTGTTCCATCTCTCTTGATAGGCTGCCAGTGCTGGTCGCTATAGCTACAGACCTGTTCTCTCTATCCTGATAGGCTGCCAGCACTGGTTGCTACAGCTACAGACCTGTTCTCTCTATCCTGATAGTCTGCCAGCAATGGTAGCTATAGCAACAGAGCTGTAGAATCTCTCCTGCTAGTCTGCCAGTGCTGGTCGCTATAGCGACAGACCTGTTCGAAAATGTTTCTATGGGGAGTTGGTTTTACTCCACCCAATGGGAAGGTAGATGTCATGTTAAGACACTTT
Source organism: Phyllomedusa bahiana (assembly GCA_025379985.1). NCBI lineage: Eukaryota > Metazoa > Chordata > Amphibia > Anura > Hylidae > Phyllomedusa > Phyllomedusa bahiana. The sequence continues at coordinate 20,475 of JAODAL010010558.1, forward strand.
CGACCTATATTTAAAATAGTAGCCACATATGGATTAAAAGTGCATTTTTATAAGTGTAGCATAATGTCGCTTTAGGATATGCCTGTCCCTATCTCAATCCTATAGAACAGAACAGAATGGCCATGAATAAAAAATAGGTGCCAGATATATGGTGTGATAGAGGACAGTTTTTGCGGGGTCGTCCTTGTCGGAGCAGGGTTCCCTCTCAGGGCCAGAAGAGGGAGAAGTCTTTGTTGAGGGTAAGCGGGTCCCCACGTTCGGTTTTGAAAGCCGTCTGTAAACCGGCTGTCAAACTTTAGCACGGACCTCTATGGAAAATCCGTGCAGTGGTCCCCACTGCACAGATCTTTCGCCGGACAGTTTTTTAGACCGCCGCCGACGGTCCAAAAAAACATTGAGCAAATTCATTCTTCCGCCCAGTTTTCGAGAGAAAAGCCGTCCCCCTGCAGCCGTTTACATGGCTCCAAAACAGAGCAAATACCAGTCATGAGGACATGCCCTATGATCTTGGAGACTCCCCTAGTGTTTTCTCAGTTATAGATGATTTGTGTACCCCAAAAAAAAGAATTCTAGTAAGAGATACATTTTAGAGCATTGGACTTCTTGGGATTATAACTAATTTTTTTCTTTCCTCTCTCATATTTGGCAAATAGGTTGCTTTGGAACTCCATGACCCTCTTGATTCTGTCTCATATGCTGGGATTTATCCTCTAATAATACGTTCCTGGTGGTTTAGCTGCTTGTAATTTATATTCATGTTCGTCCAGTAAAAAAAATGTCTTAGAGCTGAGTATTGGCCCGTTTACACGGCAATGGACAAATACCGGCGGTTTCTCGAACCGGTATTTGTCCGGTTTGTGTGCCGTCCCCATGGCCGCGGGGGGGGGGGGGGGGGGCTTTTCTCAGCGATGAGTGGAGAAAAGCCCTCCCCCTTCCCATTCACATATTCCGTCCGAAAACCGGACGGAAGAATGTGTAAGTACAATGTTTTTCGAGCGGTCGGCGGTTTGAAAACCCGCCGGGCGGAAAACCCGTGCAGTGGGGACTGCTGCACGAGTTTTCCATAGAAGCCCGTTGTGCTCGTTTGCGGCCGGTTTTTCAGACGGTCTGCAAAACCGCAAACCGCCTGAAAAACCGGCCGCAAACCCATGCCGTGGGGACATGCCCTTTGTGCTTATACCTAAGGCTTTGTCTCTACTACACAGAAAAATTTTCGTTTTCTAAAAATGATGAAAAAACTAATGAAAACATCTCCCAACAGTCAATAGGAACAGGCAGGGATACAGTGTAAAGTACTGAGCAATTGGCAAGATGCTATTAGACAATGTAGCTGAATGAAATTTACTAAACTGTCTAACTAAATAACTACTGAAGAAAATCATACTGGCCAAACATTACCCAAGTGAAACATAAAAGAAGAGAAATGTATAGGTTTGCATCAGGTTTGCTGCTTCCTGGGAGACAGGGGTTATGATGTACGTACGGTAGTCAGGGGCGCCAATAGGGCAGTACAGGCAGTACTCCGGTCGGGGGCCCTAATCAAAAAGGGGCCCATTGATATGTTAAAAAATAGGAACTAGTAATGTGTGGAGGCCCCATTTGATTTGGCTGTATAGGGCCCTGAAATGGTTAATAGATGACTGATGGCAGCCATGACGGTAGGGGACGCTGTGTCACTGCTGCAGGCTTTATGCCATTATAGCAATAAATCTAAGGTAACATTGTAGATTAAAAAAAAAAAGTGAAAATTATGCTAAGAAAGCTGGATGAGTAACTCTCTGGGTATGTTCCTATGAGGCGAATAGACTTTGGAAATTCCAAAGAGAAATACTTTTTTGAATCCGCAGCTTGTCACTTTATATGGGGGATATGTTGCGGATTTTGTGCTGGATATTCCCTATTGACTTCAACTGGGGAAGACAGAATTCACAATAAATATGCAGCAAGATGTGGATGCAGATTATCCACAGTGGATTTAAAGGGGTTGTCTCACTACAAGGATTGCTGCTTTTTATGTTAAAGATCTCGCAAAAACAAGTCACTTTGCAATATACATGTATGTCCATTAACAGTGTCCTACCTATTCCTAGATATCCCCTCTTGTATGTGCTGCATCAACTCCTCAGGTCGCTATAGCTACAGACCTGTTCAATCTCTCCTGATAGGCTGCCAGCACTGGTTGCTATAGCTACAGACCTGTTCATTCTCTCCTGATAGGCTGCCAGCACTGGTTGCTATAGCTACAGACCTGTTCATTCTCTCCTGATAGGCTGCCAGCACTGGTTGCTATAGCTACAGACCTGGCTTCTACTGCAGCGTAGTGGAAACCAGTAAACACGCCCCTGAATTAAAAATTAAACCACGAAAACAGGACTGAGGTAAGATGAATCAATGCAGTGAGACAACCCCTTTAAACCACATCAGGCCTCATCTATCCAAACTGTCTTAGGGTATGTTCACACGGCGTATATGAAATACGTATTTTGGCACATATTATGTATCACGATCCGTACTAAAATACGTATTTAACGTTACAGTCAGATCTCATTGATTTCAATGTCAAATATGTACCGTCGTTCACACAATATGTATTTTATGTACGTAATTGCATTGTGTTTGTTTTGGACTCGTACAAAAAAGTGACCTGTCGATTCTTGATCCATTTTACACATTTAAAATCCCCAGAGGAAACAATGGGGTGTGTTTTTGGAGGCTAAAAAAAGTATTCAAATATGTACCACACTTCCTGGTGCGTATTTAGTTGTGTTTTTAAATTTGTTAAAAGTAAAAGGAATTAAAAAAAGCGTTTTTTTGGATGCAAATTTAGTTTTTTTTGGGTTGGCCCAAAATTTTGGACTAAAAATTTAATAAGTTCCTTAAATTTTAAAAAAAACTTCAAAAATTTCTGTGGAACCTACCTAAAGGGGAGGTTAAAAACAGCTGATTTTGACCACTGTTTTCAAAAGGGATTTCCCCCCCAAAACTACATCCCAAACCCCGCCCGGGGGCAAAGCCTTCTTCAGAAGAGGTTTTTTTTGGCCGTTTCGCGGGCAGTTTGGGGTTTTTTAGGGGTTTTTGGCGGGTTTTTTCCCTCCTGTTTTTCCTTAATATTTTTTAGCCAAGGGCAAAAAAAAACGCCCCGGATTTAAAACCATGGGAAAAATTCAACCCAAAAGGGCCTAAAAAGGCTTAAGAATTGAACCCTAACGTTCTTTTTTTAAAGGGCCCCAAAAACAGCTTCCAAAAAAAATGTGTTAAAAGCCTCATGGGGGGTGAACCACTATGTGTTTTAATAAGGAAACAATTAAATTAACTTTTGGGGGGTTTTGGAGGCGTTTTGGGGCGGGGAAAAAGCTCCAAAAAAAACCGGGGGTTTCCCAAAAAAGCGTCCAAAAAAAGCCCGGTTCAAAATCCCCCAAAAGGGAAGATGTCTTTTTTCCTTAGCAACCAAATTTAAAAGCTTGGCTTTTTAAAAATTTTTTTAAATTTTTCTGTAACAATGAAAGTGAGCTCTGATTTTTGGGTTTTGAGCTTTGAATGGTTTTTTATGGGGGTTTTGATTGGTTTGCTTTTGGCTCTGAATTTGGTTGCTTTGGGCTTTTGATTGGTTTCTATTGGGGGCCCCTGATTGGGGGTTTTCTATGGGTTTGATTGGCCTATGGGTTTGTTGGTTGTATTCCCCTGTTGGGTTTCTTGGTTTTATTTTTAGGGTTGATTGGTTGGGAAAGAGTTTGATTGGTTGCTTTTGGTTCCTTTATTGGTTTCCCATGGATTTATTGGTTCCCCTTTTGGGTTAGATTTGGTTTTTTTGTTTCCCCTGATTGGTTGCATGGGCTTTTGGGGTGGGTTTCTTGAGTTATGTTTTGGGCGTGGGGCTTGTTGGTCATAAAGAGCCCCCAAATTTGGGGTTTTTAGCTCGGGTGGTCGCTTTTGGGGCTTTTGGGTGGGTAGAGCTCTGATTTGGGGGCTTTAGGCCCTTTACTGGTTGTGTGAGCCTTTATCGGTTGCTTTTTGGCCCCCAAAGTAATCTTAATGCTAGACAGTTTTCATAAAAGGGGGCCAAATTTTTTTTTTAAATTTTAAATTCCCCCATAAAATATGCATTTAAAATTTGGGGTTGATTTTTTACTGAAAATTTAAAGGGATTTATTTAATTTGTGTTTTTTTTATTTCCAAATTTTATAGGAAACAAATGCCAAAAATTGGTGAAAGGGGGCGGGTCCGGGGATCATGGGCAGAAAACCAATTTGGTGCCCAACAGACTCCATTATTTATAAAGGGGTCTGTCAGGTCTCTGTCACAGCATCAGTCACTTTAAGGGAAAAACCAGGGCATCTTTCTGCACTATTTCCCTGTCATTCTTGACAAATTCCCTGATGGAAACTTCCAACGAAACCTCCAGTTTAATTGGGCCCTTACCTGCAGAAATGGTGCAGATTTTCCATTGCGGACAATCATAGCATTTCCCTCCTATGTGGATATACCGGTTAATGGATTGCCCATGTCGTCAGAGACATAACTAGAATTCATAGGGTCCAATGGCAAAATTAGACGGGGCCCCACTGCCAAACGACAATAAACTAAAACAACAGCATAAGTAGCAATAATTAAAGGTACTATATAAATAATACCGCCATGTATCAGGGAACCCACGTAGTAGAGCTGGAGAGCAGAAATCACCAACTACTTGTTTCCTAGAATAAGGAACAATGTTCTGAAATCTGAGTGGCAGCCGCCATGTCTACTAAGGCTATAGCTAGGGCTATGCATGCCGTGTTAAAAACTAAAATAATGCTCTATGGGCCCCCACTGGAACAAAAAGAAAAAAGAAAAAAGAAAATTTATACTCCCCTTCATCTGGTCTCCGGTTCCAGTGCTGCCATAGAGGTATATGTAGCCCCCCCTCCAACACCATATGTCAGTTTAGATTAAAAACTAAAATTTCAGATATTTTGCTTGAGTCTGTATGTTAAAGGGGTTGTCCATGTTGGATTAAAATTAATGTAACGCACTACAGGCTCTATTAAAACCAAAAAAAATGTAGACTCCCCTTCCTCCAGTCCCCGGTTCCAGTGCTGTGTCCCTCTGGTGTTTCATGGGTATACGTCACTTCCGGACGGGGCTGCAGTAGTCACATGCCTCTACATACATCACAATTTAGAGCTGTTCACTGTAAATTAGAGGCATGTGACCTTTGCAGCCAAACAGCACCTGCAGCGATGACGTCCCCGTCCGGAAGTGACGTATGTCAACGGAGCACCAGAGGTACACAGCACTGGAACCGGAGACCGGAGGAAAGGGAGTACAGGCAGTCTCCGACTTACACCATTCTGACTTACATCTGTCCCCTTACAAATGGAGACTTATGGAGCATGCTGGCACTTGTAGTTCCATATTCCACAGCAGATAGTAGCTATGGAACGACAAGTGCCAGCATGCCACAGCAGCACATGAGGTGAAAATGAGGTGAAATCTTTTTAATAGGGGCACAAACAGAAAAACACATGTAAAAACCCTTTCCTGCACTTTTCGAAAAAAACCTTTTGTGCTGGAGTAACATTTAATACATATACTGTTCTGACTTACATACAAATTCAACTTAAGAACAAACCTACAGTCCCTATCCCGTTTGTAACTCGGGGACTGCCTAAATACTTTTTTTTTTGTTTTAATAGAGCCCTTAGAGCACTATATTAACTTTTATACAACTTGGGCAACACCTTTAACATATAGGGTATGTTCACATGGCGTATTGGGGTGAGTACTTGTAAAGTACAAGGCCGGCCCCATTCACTTCTATTGTCATTCACTTCTATTGTCGCGAAGAAGTGACCTGTCACTTCTCTCCCCCGACGTACAATACGATCGTATTGTAAGCCAGGGGAGACGAGGCGTAATTCGTAGCTCTCTATGAGAGTTATGGATTACCGTTATTGCGGCGCGCATTTCGCCAATATTAAAGCACAATTACGCCATGTGAACATACCCATAGACTCAAATTTAGGTTTCTGAAATTGTAGTTTTTAGTCTAGGTTGACATATGGTTTTTGAGGAGGGGCTACATATATCTCTATGGCAGCACTTTTCCAGGTCCATACAAAGCAGAGCCATTATATGGCGGTACACACGATCCCTTACAGCTACAGCCAGGAAGTTCATTTACTGTAAGAGAGCATCATAGGTACAATGGGTACAGCTGCCAGTAATGTGGCTGCCTCCGCTGCTTGCTTCTCATGCCAACTCTCATTATAATTGAATGGTGAAGGTTTTCCAAAATTGATCAAGCATTTTGAGTCATGAGTCCTGATTTATTACACATAAAGGGGGTGGACGACGCTCTGCCTGCTTGACAGGCTGGTAAACTGTACGAGATTTGCCTCATATTCAACCCTTTGCTGAAAAGAAGTTTGCTGAACATTAAGTTCCAGTGATGATCCGTGACTTGTAATTCCTTCAGATGCCATAAAGCAGGTTAAGACATGATTACGAGGATTTTTATGTTATATGTGCTCTGTCACAAGTCTGTAAGATAAAACAATGATCCCCTGTCTGGTGTTTAAAAGAGCTTATCCTATTATATGTAGAGGAAACGGAGGGGATATTGGGACAATGGTGTCTTAAGGGCGAACGCTATTTCAAATATCTGACAAATGTCTCAAAAATCAACATTAAAGGGGTTGTCTCACTACATTGATTCATCTGACCTCAGTCCTGTTTTCTTGGTTTCACTATGAATTCAGGGCCGTGTTTACTGGTTTCCACTAGGCTGCTGTAGAAGCCAGGTCTGTAGCTATAGCAGATAGTCATGGCAGCCTATCTGGAGAGACAGAACAGGTCTGTAGCTATAGCGACCAGTGCTGACAGCCTATCATGAGATTGAACAGGTCTGTAGTTATAGCGACCAGTGCTGGCAGCTTATCATGAGAGATTGAACAGGTCTGTAGCTATAGTGACCAGTGCTGGCAGCCTATCATGAGAGATTGAACAGGTCTGTAGCTATAGCAACCAACGCTGGCAGCCTATCATGAGAGATTGAACAGGACTGTAGCTATAGCAACCAGTGCTGGCTGGCAGCCTATCATGAGAGATTGAACAGGTCTGTAGCTATAGCAACCAGCACTGGCAGCCTATCATGAGAGATTGAACAGGTCTGTAGCTATAGCAACCAGTGCTGGCAGCCTATCATGAGATATTAAACAGGTCTGTAGCTATAGCGACCAGCGCTGGCAGCCTATCATGAGATATTGTACAGGTCTGTAGCCATAGCCATCAGCACTGGCAGCCTATAAGGAGAGATTGAACAGGTCTGTAGCTATAGCGACCTGAGGAGCTGATGCAGCCCATACAAGAGGAGATATCTAGGAATAGGTAGGACACTGTTAATGGACACATATTGCAAAGTGACTTGGTTTTGCAAGATCTCTAACATAAAAAGCAGCAATCCTTATAGTGAGACAACCCCTTTAATGATAAATTTTCAGACCTTGTCTAACCTGATGAGCATGGGATCCTGCCACTGCTGCGACTATCAAACCACACACGAACGTCTTTCCAGTCCAATCCCTCATGGACACCAACATTGAGAAGCGTCTTAAAGGGGTTGTCCACTTTAGCAAACCAGTTTTCATATACCTTATTATAAAATTCTGAGTCCATACAAAAGTGTTCTTTGTGGATGACCACCAAATTTTGGGAGGGATTATAAAGAGCTAGGACTAAGGGTACATGCTAATGTCCGAAACGCGTAAGTGGATGTGTCTCTGAGTATCCTCTGCTCTATGTTGAGGTACTGCCTTACTGCTATTCTGTCTGTGGTGTTTTTAGGGAACTTTTGATTAAAAATTATGGATTTTTAATTATGACTCTGGAATAACTGTGCTGGATTATCTACCAGTAATAAATGAGATTATAAAGAGCGTCTCGTTCTCTGGGGGACCTGTCCTGTGTTACATGGATTAGAATGGGCACCAATGTAATGCCTAATTTCTCCTGTGGTGGCGCTGCTGGGAAATTGAATATTTACTGCCAGATTTCCACACAAATTATAGCAATTTATGGGAACTCCCAGCAGGGTCACACTTTGTGATCAACCGTAAGACCCTCTTAACAAGCAGGGATTGTCCAAAGCGTAGAACCCCTTTAAGCAGCCACCACTTTAATAAAACATAGAGATGAAAATATATAAAATTCCCACACAGGGGTAAACTACAGCAATGGGGTGGCAACCGGCAGCTGCAGATTAGTAGGATTCTGACCACTGTGCCCGTATTTTCCATAGAGGGATATGTGCATCCACTTTTCTGACACAGACTGAGAAGGTCATTAAAGGGGTTGTCTCACTACATTGATTCATCTGACCTCAGTCCTGTTTTCTTGGTTTCATTTTGAATTCAGGGGCGTGTTTACTTACTTCCACTAGGCTGCAGTAGAAGCCAGGTCTGTAGCTATAGCAACCAGTGCTGGCAGCCCATCAGGATAGATCAAACAAGTCTGGAGCTATAGTAACCAGTGCTGGCAGCCTATCAGGAGAGATCAAACAGGTCTGTAGCTATAGTGACCTGAAGAGCTGATGCAGTCCATACAAGAGGAGATATCTAGGAATAGGTAGGACACTGGTAATGGACACATATTGCAAAGTGACTTGTTTTTGCAAGATCTTTAACATAAAAAGCAGCAATCCTTGTAGTGAGACAACCCCTTTAAGGGAGTTGTCCAGCAAACAAGAATTATTGTTTATTGGGGTCAGGGTGGGTAATTTTTTTTAAAAAAGTTAGATTTACCCACATGTCCACCAACTCTCTATGTTTTCGAGTTCGCCTTTTATTCCTTGAAGAAATTTAGTACCGATTTGTCAGCTGGGGGTGTGTTCTGCACGTCTGACATTGTCCAGTTAGTGCTGACAGTTAGCGTGTGCAGGGACACGCCCCTTTGACAACCAGAAGGGTAACTCCCAGCTGACAGATTTATTATTAAATTTCTAGGAGGAACAACAGTGGAACAGCACAGCATAGAATTATAGGAGAAGAGGCTCCAGGATTGTTATTTCCCAGGGAACACAAGGATTTACTAACACAGACAGGTTGGGAGTTGTTACAGGTTCTCTTGAAAGAGAACCCATCACATAGATTATGCCTCCCTGGCTGAGGGCAGCACAAGCTAGTGTCAGACCTGCTGTTTCCAGCGCTGTGTCCCTTATTCTGTAAGATGCTGGAGTTTTCGAGTATTTAATGCTCAAATCTGCAGTTTTCATCCAGAAAAGAGTCATGAAAAGAGTCTGTTTTTTTCGAACCCCACCCACCTGAAGCTAGCCACGCCCACATCACAACTGATTAACCTGTTACTTCGAATAGGTAGAATAACTGTCGTGTGGGCGGGGCTAGACTTGGATGGGCGGGGCTAAAACCTGCTTTTGAATAAGATTTGAGCATTAAATGCTATAAAACGACAACATCTTACAGAATAAGGGACACAGCACTGGAAACAGCAGGTCTGACACTAGTTTGTTCTGTCCTCAGCAAGGGGGGGCAGAATCTATGTGACAGGTTCCCTTTAAAGGTGCCTGTCTAGTTGAAAAATACATGTGGTAGGGGAGTGAACTAATGCTTTCAGGCGATCATCAATAACAGGTTTCCCCTCAATGCTCGTGTACAGTACTCCCCAAAATTTTCATTTTCAGATACATACAAGGCATAGTATACAGACTCTTGCTGATCTATATAGTGGAACTACTTTAAATTTCCTTTTTTTTTTTTTTACATCCAGCTTCAGACTACCACTTTCTGTTCAGGCTGTGGGCAGATCAACAGCTTCAGGCTTCCACTTCCTGTTCAGGCTGTGGATTATTCTCCAGCTTAAAGGGGTTCTCTCCCTACAAACATCATATCTGTAATGATGGGGAGAGTAAAAATAAGCACGTTTGCAATTGGCTTGTATTACCTAAATCATTTAGTATAGCAGATATTACCTAATCTGGATGTGTCTAGCTCTACTTCTGCAGCCTGAGGTCAGGCAACTTTGCCTTGATTGGCTGTCTGCATTTAGTTCAACCTCAAGTTGGGACACGCCCCCGTGCTGTGTTTGACTACCCTTTACTCTCCGTTCTCACTCCCCTTCTGAGCTGTGTGAGGCTGCCTGTGCTCCTCTCTCAGTGACAGCTCTGATATGAAGGATCTTGGCAATTACTGAGTCTCATTAGCTGATAGATTCACTCCCCACACATATAACACACCCTTATACACTCTGCTCCCCCATATAACCCATATAACACACCCTTACACACTCTGCCTGATAAAAGAGAGGGGGGACGACAGAGTGCATGTCTCACATTTGTTTAATCTTTTCAGGCTGTATTTATAACTGTTTACACCATTGCAAGTGTTCTAGTTACAAGGATTGCATGTGCAGCCTAGGAGAGAGGTGACAGCTCTCCAGACATGAGAACTGAATATTGCAGGAGGTCTGGAGAGCTGTGACATCCGCCCCCTGCCCCTGCATACACAGAATGAAGAGGATTCAGAAGTGAGAAAACTCACACTTCCTGTTCAGGCTGTGGGTGGTTCTACAGATTCAGGCTTCCAATTCCTGTTCAGGTTGTGGATTATTCTACAGCTTCAGACTCACACTTCCTGTTCAGGCTGAGTCGCTCTACAGCTCCCGGCACCCACTTCCTGTTCAGGCTGTGAGTAGTTCTATAGCTTAAGTCTTCTACTTCCTGTTCAGGCTGTGGGTGGTTCTACAGCTTCAGGATCCCACTTCCTGTTTAGGCTGTGGGTGGTTCTACAGCCTCAGGATCCCACTTCGTGTTCAGACTATAGGTGGTTCTATAACTTCAGGCATCCACTTCCCGTTCAGCCTGTGGGCCGTTCTACAGCAGTGACTGACATTTCTACTCAGCTATTCCTAGCTGAGTCTTTTAGAGGGATGTTGAAGGAAGAGTTTAAACAGCAGGGCACAAGGCTACAAAACTCTAAAGGGTTAAAATTCCTAACTAAGAAACATACACAAGCTCTTTTGCTGCTGATAAGACACAGCAGGGAGTGAAGTCGCCATCCCGGCCACTGCTGAAGCAGAGAGGGCTAGTTGATAACCTAGGTAAGCTTGTGTACGCAGGCAGGAGATAACGGCTCTAACTGATCTATATCTAAAAAAGCAAAAGCAGAAAAGCAATGTATTTGGTTATAGTATTTATTTATCCTTACCTACATCTTTAGGGCGCATCCACACGGCAGTGGACAAATACCGGCCGGTGTGCTGGCCGGTATTTGTCCTGTTTTCCGCGATGAGCGGAGAAGAGCCATCCCCCCTTCCATTCAGAAGCACATCTTCCGTCCGGAAACCGACGAAGATGTGCTTTTACAATGTTTTGCCGCTGGACCGCCGGCGGCAAAACCATCCGACGGCAAAACCCGTGCAGTGGGGACTGCTGCACGGGTTTTCCATAGAGTACAATTGTGCTCATTTTCGGCCGTTTTTTCAGGCAGTCTGAAAAACCGCAAACCATCTGAAAAACCGGCCAAAAACCCGTGCTGTGGGGACATGCCCTTAAAGCTAATTAGTGTAGTTAGAAAACCCCTTTAACCTTGCATCGATTGCCATGGTCAGCCATTGTGTAGGAATTATATTTACTATTTTGCCATAGGCAAACTTAAACCCTATCAGTTCTCTATCTGTAAAACACTAAAACGTAACTTTTACTATGTATGACACTTAACCTCTATACACACTATTTAAAAACCTGATTTCTAACCTCTCAATTTATTCCTTTTTACTTCTGAAGGAAGGAATAGCTCCTTTTCTATTATCAGGTGTGGTGGAACACCACCTATTAGCAAGGAAACCCTATATATACAGTGATTTGCTAGCTCCAGTAAGGGATCCCAAGCATCCTACTTGGGCAGTCATTCCTAATCGAATGGACATAAAACATATAAGGTTTCCTTGTGAGACCCTCTGCAGCGGGTGACACTTGTAGACAGAGGTGAGAAATCACAATTTAAAACGTCATGCCTGACCTCCCCAACATGTTTCACCAGAGACTATTGGAGACTATTGTGTGGGAATGACCCAACTATCATATGCATATTGTCATTTCCATATAATAAGTTGAAATCTCAGGAGGTGTGAATAAATATAAGTCCCCTCCTGAAACGTATGGCTGTATCTGTTCCTGTAAAACATGTAACATTGCACGATCTTCCAGAAAATCCCCCTTTGTACAGTAAAATGTGAGAACTGAAGGCCATTTATAGCAACGTTTCCTGACGCAGCAGTATAAATAATAAGGGCTTTTTATTGCAGCTCGCCTGGCACACCGTCAGGCCTGGCAATAAGAAGGGCTGGCATGCCTGAATGTATTAGTCTGATTTCACCATTTTAATAGCTACTTAGCCCAATTTAGCTACGTAACCTGATAATAAGGTCGGCGAGGCCTAAAGTAGCGGCACAGTCTAGACACAGATGGGAGTGTTGTGTCACTAACACTCATTGTCAATGGGTAACAAGGGTCACACTGACCCAGTACACCCTGAGGAGCTGTCTATAGTGGGTGCCACCACCATACCACTAATAATGTGCAGCACATTTATTGGCATCACAATTATTTATTCTTAGCTTTTCATCTCCTGCTATTGCATAACTACAACTCCCAGCATGCTCAGACAGCCATAGGTTTTCAGAGTATGGGAGTATGAATACGTAGAACATGTTTTTTGAGTAAGTAATGTCCCATTTTTTGTGTGTGTTTTTTCTGGAAATTGTTAGTGTAGGGACTCGCAGGACATGAGGACCGTTGATGCCGGTTGCGAGCTTGTGTATTGGGGCCCCTGTACCAATTAATACCTCATATTTCACATTTTTCCAGTATGTCATATTTTTTATCTGCCCAACAGTGCTGGGGAGTGGAGGGTGCCTGTGTTTTGTGTTGGACACCCAGAAAGTGTTGGGCAGCTCTCTTAAGCTAATAGTATGGGCGTCACTAATAGGTTGTAAGCCAGCATGGTGCACCACACGTATCTGTATTTATGGCACCCTTCTGTATCGCCTTATTTATATGCAATTATAATACCAGCAACCACCCTCCTCATGCACTGAGGATGTGTGAGTGGTTTTTTTTATTGGTATTTTTGCATTTGTGCAATCTCCCCATGCATTGTACTGTGGATTTTCTGCATGCAAGTGTGAACAGGTATTAATTTAATGTGCAGTTTTTTTATCATCTAATTGTTCTCCTAGTGGTGGGGTATATGAGCTGCTACTCAGCAATTAGCTGTACCTGTTAATTTTTCCAAGGTAGCATATGGCCAGAGTCGCCTGCTACTGTGTTTAGTCTAGTCCAGCTTTTGAGCTGTGAATATGGCCCAAAAATCATAGTGTTTTTTGAGTAAGTAATATCCCATACTGGGAGTAGTAGTTTTGGAACGTTTTTGGATCACTGGTAGGAGATCATTACACTATGATAATATTCATTTGAAAGTAGCATCGCTCCATCTGGTATTGCATACTGCATTTACATCAGTGGACAATTGGCATGATAAATCATTGCACCTCTGATCACATGTGCTGCACCCCCATTGTGATACCAATGTAGGCGCTAAGAGATCGGTCATTGACTAGCTTTGTTCTTAGGGTATGTTCACACGGCTTATTTGGGCGTGCATTTTGCCGCGTATTGCGCTTTATACACGGCGAAATGCACGCCGCAATTACGGTAATTCATAGCTCTCATAGAAAACTATGGATTATGCGTCGCCCCCCGCGCGTACAATACGATCGTATTTTACATCTGGGGAGAGAAGGGACATCATCAAACCACAAATGCCCACAAATGGTTTTGTTTTCTGGTATCTGATTTTTTCTCTGCTTTATTAATCATTTTCTTTACCAATATTTCTTGTATATAGGGAATTGTAGTTTATTTCTTTATCTTTTCATATACTTGTGTAAGCATTATATGTAGGGTCTTTTGTAGGGCCTTATAGTTAGGGTCCTGGTGGGGGCGCTCTTTTCAGGGCAGTTATGCCCCATTTTGTAGTTAGCTTTTAGTATTGTAGGGGATAAGTGTAGGGGTCTATTAGGTTTAGTTATTGTCAATATATTTTATTTTTGTATCATTAAAAGTTAGGTTTTATCTAGTCCTAGGAATTGTACTGTTTTTGTGGTTTTGGAGAGAAGTGACATGTCAATTGTTTGCGGTGATTACGTGTCACGAACTATGTATATCAATGGGGCCACCACCCCGTGCTTTGGAAATACACGCTGATTAGCGCGTGTTTCCAAAACTACTATACGCGTCGCAATACACCGTGTGAACATGCCCTAAGTGTTAGCTCTACTAGGCTGGATTCACACTGCAGTTTGGAACCTCCGCTATGGGTACGTTTTGGGTTACCTGAAAAAAAGGTATCCTGATGAATCCCGCAACGTATCCATAGGGAACAACAGTAGAAACGTAGCACTTTTAGACTATGCTCGCTATTTTTCCCAAACCTAAGGGTTTTCTGTGCTGGACAAAATAGCTCAGACTGGCCACCGGAAAGCAGGAGAAACCCCAGTGGGCCTTTGGGCATGGCAGGCCTGGGGCTGCTTTTCAGGGATGAACGCAGAAAAAGAGAAGCAGAAGGCAAGAGGCAGGGTCAGTAGCTGTAAGGTGGACCCCAAAAATCAGCTCCACTGGTGGACCCCAAGAATCAACTCCATTGGTGGCCTCAAGAATCAACTCCACTGGTGGGCTCCAAGAATCAACTACACTTGTGGAACCCAAGGATCAACTCCACTGGTGGACCCCAAGGATCAACTCCACTGGTGGACCCCAAGGATGAACTCCACTGGTGAGACCCTAGAATCAACTCCACTGGTGGATCCCTAGAATCAAATCCACTGATGGACCCCAAGAATCATCTCCACTGGTGGATCCCCAGGATCAATTCCACTGGTTGATCCCCAGAATCAACTCCACTGGTGGGCCCCAAGAATCAACCCACTGGTGGATCCCCAGAATCAACTCCACTGGTGGGGCCCTAAGATCAACTCTAGTGGTGGGCCTTAAGCATCAACTCCACTGGTGGGGCCCTAGGATCAACTCTAGTGGTGGGCCTTAAGCATCAACTCCACTGGTGGGCCCCATGAATCAGCTCTACTGGTGGGCCCCACAAATCAACTCCACTGGTGGGCCCCAAGATTCAACTCCACTGTTGAACCCTAACAATTAACTTCACTGGTGGGTCCCAAGAATCAACTCTACTGGTGGGCCCCAGAATCAACTTCACTGGTGGGCCCCAAGAATCAGCTCCACTGGTGGACCCCAAGAATCAACTCCACTGGTGGGCCCCAAGAATCAGCTCCACTGGTGGGCCCCCAAGAATCAACTCCACTGGTGGGCCCCAAGAATCAACTCTGCTGGTGGGTCCCCCGTACACCAGTCTGTCACTGTCTACATCATAAACATGTTCTAGTAGGCTAAATGAATTTACTGGAAGCAGGGAGAAAAAGACATTGACTGTGTAACCTGTAACATATTTTTCCCTTTAAGCCTCACAAGAAAGTCCATTGAGAGCAGTCGTCCATTTTAAGTGCAACTCGTTCTTTTCGATCACCTTCCCCCCCGGTGGAGAACACTTCTGAGGTTCTGGAGATCTCTGTGCAAAGTCCGTGTGCCTGTCCCAGCAGCTGCCAGGCTGAAGACGTGGGCCCGGGGAACATCATCCTCATCTTGTTTGCTGTGTCGCTAGCAGCGTACTTCCTGTTTGGTGAGTATATAATACAATATTATCTCCAGGCAGGCTGTAAATATTAATGATATATTGAAGATGAGTGGTGACCTTAAAGGGGTTGTCTCACTACAAGGATTGCCTTTTATGTTAAAGATCGTTCAATAACAAGTCACTTTGCAATATGTTGTCCATTAACAGTGTCCTACCGATTCCTAGATATACCCCCTTGTATGGGCTGCATCAGCTCCTCAGGTCACTATAGCGACAGACCTATTTGATCTCTCCTGATAGGCTGCCAGTGCTGGTCGCTATAGCTACAGACCTGTGTGATCTCTCCTGATAGGCTGCCAGCGCTGGTTGCTATAGCTACAGACCTGTTTGATCTCTCCTGATAGGCTGCCAGCACTGGTTGCTATAGCTACAGATCTGGATTCTACTGCAGCCTAGTAGAAGGCAGTAAGCACGTCCATGTAATCAAAATGAAACCAAGAAAACAGGACGAATCAATGTAGTGAGACAACCCCTTTAAGTATAGGGAGCAGAAATATGTTTATAGCAGAATTCAAAGAGTTTTGAAGATCATTTACTGTACTAAGCTAACCCAGAGTCATGAGTGCAAGCTCCTGGGCACTAATGTAAAAATGAAATGGGGCCCTAGATTGGTTCTACAGCTCCCGGCTCCTACTTCCTGTTCAGGCTGTGGGTAGTTCTATAGCCTAATTCTTCTACTTCCTGTTCATGCTGTGGGCGGTTCTACAGCTTCAGGTTCCCACTTCCTGTTTAGGCTGTGGGTGGTTCTACAGCGTCAGGCTCCCACTTCCTTTTTAGGCTATGGGTAGTTCTACAGCTTCAGGCTCCTACTTCCTGTTTAGGCTGTGGGTTGATCTACAGCTTCAGGCTCCACTTTGTGTTCAGGCTGTAGGTGATTTTACAGCTGCAGGCTCCCACTTCCTATTCCGGTTGTGGGTGGTTCTACAGCAGTGACTGACATTTCTACTCTGATATTGCTAGCTGAGCCTTTTAGAGGGGCTGCAAGGGTTTAAACAGCAGGACACACGGCTACAGAACTCCAATGGGTTAAAATGGGGACCATGTGTTATTAACAATACTGGTTCCTTCTTATGTGGAAACAGGGATTTGGGGCTCCCTCAACCTGGAATCGACTGGTACCCTGGCACCCCCTATGGCTACACCCCAGAGCTAACCCTTGACTATGAGTTTTGAAGCCATCAGAGTCTATGGTGGGAACAACTGGTTAAGCCATGACAAGAACCACAATATCCCCATTATTATGTATCCTAGATTTACCATATAAACTCTATGGGCCACATGTATGAAAACTGCCTAGGTATAAAATTCACCTTTTTGCCCATTGCAACCAATCAGAATGCACCTTTCATTTCATATAGTGCTCTGGAAAATTTAAAGGGGCGCTCTGACTGGTTACTATGGGCAACAAAGTGAATTTTAGAACTAGACAGTTTTCATACATGTGGCCCTATGTACATCTAATAACCTTGTTTGACCTGCTGGGTTCATACTGATATAGGTATCGTGTCTGTTCTACATTCACCACTTAGGTTATTTCTTTTTGTAGGAGCTTCTTCCCTGCGCTCCATGCAGACATCAGAAGGAAGTCATATCGCCCCCGAACCTCGTATCTGGTGTGGGCTTTGCTGCTGGCTTGAGAGTCATCAGAAACCTGTCTTGACACACAGTTGTCATGAAGACGACTCCATAGAATATTTCAATGTATAAATAGACACTCCAAAACCAGAGTTGTCCACTACAGCTGCAATACCAGACATAGCCTAACGACAAGGGTGGCACTGTTTCATAAGACAGCAGATCCTTTCTCTGAGCTCACCTGGTTGTAGAGAGTAGACTGGTAATGACTGTTGTAAAAGAAATAAAACATAAGTGTCTCTGTTTCTTTGACCCGTCTTAACAGTATTATGGGCCCCTGGGCATAACAGTGCAGTGGGCCCTGCCGAAATGCATGACATCTACCAGCCCAAGCTCAAACATGACACCCCATGAAACAATACTTCTAGCCACCTTCAAGCGCACCCATATCAGCACGCTGTCTACATCGGGACACCTCGCTGACGTCTTGTAGACAGCCTGCAGCCTACAAGATTAATTGGCAAGGCAGGGAGTTGATGGCTCCCTGCTCCACCATGGTTTTTTAACCCTTTGCATGACCTTAAAACACAAACAGTTAAAGGGGTTGTCTCACTACATTGATTAATCTTACCTCAGTCCTGTTTTCTTGGTTTCACTTTGAATTCAGGGGTGTGTTTACTGCCTTCCACTAGGCTGCAGTAGAAGCCAGGTCTGTAGCTATAGCAACCAGTGCTGGCAGCCTATCAGGAGAGATCCAACAGGTCTGTAGCTATAGCGACCTGAGTTGCTGATGCAGCCCATACAAGAGGGGATATCTAGGAACTGGTAGGACACTGTTAATGGACATATATTGCAAAGTGACTTGTTTTTGCAAGATCTTTAACATAAAAAGCAGCAATCCCTGTAGTGAGACAACCCCTTTAAATAAGCAGCCACAACCCACAAGCATTCACCACCTGGGGCCCCTATGCTTGTGTGGCCCCCGAGCAACTGCCTCGTGTGCCCAATGGATAAAATGACCCTTGACCTAGGACTTCCTTCAACCCCCAGGCATCATTTGACCCAGACCTGGCTGGTCTCGGTGGTAATTACAGCCCCAGCATCCATGGCTATTGACCTCTAAAAACCACCTGGGTCCTTAATTAACGTATTTGTAACTCTTTTAAGTTTGACAAATTTGGATTTTAAGATTAACGATCCCTAAACCAATTATTACATCGGTAATTACAGCAGCGGCATTGCTGTGGCAATCGTGAATACAGGTTTGTGCCTCCGGGAGCTGGAGTGCGTTACCTGGGAGGGGGTGGGATGCTGAAGCTATCTGAGATCACTTTGTACATGTTCTCCTATGGGTGGGGTGTGTGATAGGTGATCGCCGCCCTGTTCTGCAGTTACCAAGGGCAGGTAATACAACAAGCCTAATAATACAATATTAGCACAACAAACACAGCAGGTTTACATAGAGGGTGCTGTATTACAGAAAAAAAATAATGTGTTATATTTAAAGGGGTTGTCTCACTACATCAATTCATCTTACCTCAGTCCAGTTTTCTTGGTTTCATTTTGACTTAAGGGGCGTTTCTACTAGGCTGCAGTAGAAGCCAAGTCTGTAGTTATAGCAACCAGTGCTGGCAGCCTATCATGAGAGATCGAACAGGTCTGTAGATATAGCAACCAGTGCTGGCAGCCTCTCAGGAGAGACTGAACAGGCCTGTAGCTATAGCAACCAGTGCTGGTAGCCTATCAGGAGAGATTGAACAGGTCTCAGCTATAGCGACCATGCTGGCAGCCTACGAAGATTGAACAGTCTGTAGCTTGCACATGCGGCAGCCTATCAGGAGAGATTGAACAGGTCTGCAGCTATAGCGACGAGTGCTGGCAGCCTATCAGGAGAGAAGATTGAACAGTTTTAGCTATAGCGACATCTGGCAGCTATCAGGATGAGATGACGGTCTTAGCTATAGGACCTGTGACTGATGCAGCCCATACAAGAGGGGATATCTAGGAATAGGTAGGACACTGTTAATGGACACATATTGCAAAGTGACTTGTTTTTGCGAGATCTCTAACATAAAAAGCAGCAATCCTTGTAGTGACACAACCCCTTTAAAGATGATCACATATGAGGAGGTATTTGGACAGTATAAATCACCAGTCTCCCAATGGCGCCTCCCCAACTAGTGATATATGGCTGATACCAGTGCTCTGCCTCCAAAAAGGGGCTGCCCAGCTAGAGCATTCCCTGAGAGTGGCATGCTGGGAGTTGTAGGGGAGACCAATGGTGTAATGTGCCTATGCCACCGGTAAATATACAGAAGTCATTTATCATTGGGAATGCAGAAAATTTGCGTTTCATTATTTCAATGCATCTAGAATTAAAGGAACCATTTTAGCAACTCAATTCATTAAAAATGGCAAACTGTTCTGTGTATACAGCTCCTGTGCAGATCTACATGTATACAGCTCCTATGCAGATCTACATGTATACAGCTCCTATGCAGATCTACATGTATACAGCTTCTATGCAGATCTACATGTATACAGCTTCTATGCAGATCTGTGTCTCCATTTCTTCAAGCTCCATGTGTTTTATCACGCAGTTTTTGATGTGTTTTTTTGAAGAAGGTGTTTATTGGTACATGCATTTCTTTTAATGTTTTTTTCTGGTTTGTGGTTGTTCACATGATGTGCACCATGAAAAAATGCTGGAAAAAATGCAACACACATGAACTTTTGGGTTATTCTGGTGCAAAAGTTAAAAAAAAACAACAACAACCTATAAATAAGAAAACACCACAGATTGCCTGAATAAATGCTACACCTACAGCATGCTGCGTTTCGAAAAAATCTGAAACCGACCCCCCCCAAAAAAGCACTAAAAGTGTAAAAAATAAACAAATATATATTTCTGTAGTGCATTTCATATTTCCTTATTGACTTCCATGTAACATCTGTGGAAAAAAAATGCTGTCCTAAAGTAAAATCAGCTCAAGTCTCGTTAGGTGACGTTCATATGGTGTATTGGATCTGTCTTTGGATCCGAAAAGCGCATTCAAAAGCTCTGCGTAAATCGCGTCCAAAACCAACAGGTAGGTGCGTTTTTGGCTGCGTTTTGGCTGCAGCAGGATCGCACCCTATAGTTTATTATAAGGCTCCGGCTGCGTCTTTCGGATCAAGAATTGACAGGACAATTCTTAGAACGGATCCAAAAGACGCAAGTAAAACGTGCATTGATGATCACTCGTCTGAACGCCGATGTGTGTTTTACATGGAAAGCCAAGGAAATCACACTGCACATTGTTAGATGCGTGTTTGGGTCCAAAGCACAGATCCGAACACGCATCTAAAAACAGATCCAACATGCCATGTGAACATCCCCTTAGAGTGAAAGATGCTTATTTGATGTGATTGCCCTTAAAAAGGTATTTTAGGTTTTTTATTTAAATGAATGGTAATTGGGGCAAGGTTGGGGGAAAATAGAAAAAATTCCATACTTACCTCCTGGTTCTCCGCTGCTGCTGTTCTGTAATGCCATTAGATCCACTTTTCTACACTCTCTGTGCCTTGTTTTGTCTTTATAGCAGAGGCTCTTACTCCCAATCACTCACTATGGAGCAGAAGCCTCTGCTAATGGATGGTAAGCAGCACAGGAAGTGAAGAGAAGCGGTTCCTGGGAGCGCTACAGAACGGCAGAGGTGGAGGAGCGGCAGGTAAGTATGCCGTTTTTTTTCTCTCTACTCCCACTCTGTTCACACGGCTTAAAATGGGACGTGTCTCGCCCCGTATTTCTCGGCGTACTGCGCTAAATACGGGGCGAGATACGTCCCAGTCATTACGGTAATCCACAGTCCTCATAGTAATAGTAATCTCTATGGATTACGTCTCCTCTCCCTGCTCGCACAATATGCCGCAGGGGGAGATAAGTGACATGTCAATTATTCACGGCGTATACACCCTGTGAATAATGAATGTCTATGGGGCCGGTGGGCTGCGGGCACCCCTGCCTCGCCCCCGTACACACAACGTAATTGCAGGTGAAATACGCCCCGCAATTATTGCCATGTGAACATAGCCTAATTTTTTTTAAAAAATGGAAATCCCCTTTAAGTCGATTTGTCCAGTATTGTTGCCTTCTGCCAAAGCAGACTCTCTAGCCTCTGTTATTATTATTATTATTTATTTTAAAGCGCCATTGATTCAGGGCGTGTACATTCAGGGTTCCATACATTACAAGTCAAACGATGTACAGTGATAGGATAATGACATTGCACTGACAGAGGAGAAGGCCCTACCGAGGGCTTCAATCTACAAGGAGGGAGAGTCAGAGTGAGGGCGACATCTTGGAGGAAGTATTGTTGCATATTTCCTATGCAGGTGTTGAATTGGGAGTGTAATGGGCCACAATTCCATTGGTTTTCAGTGCATACCAGTTACGGGACAGCATGTTCAGCATCTGAGGCCAAGCCTTGTGTAGAGCTCCATGCCATATATCCTAAACATAGCATAATTATATGGTTGGAGCTGACAGCTTTAAATATACTGTACTTGGCAAAGCAAGGTTCATATTAGTCCAGCATGATTAACTGGATTCCTCGTACAATCTGAGAGGCAGCAAGGAGCGTTTCTCACTCTGGAGGACCTGACACTCTCTGCATTACACAAACAGTCCATTGATTTCAGTGGCCACGGTGTAATGCTTAATTTCTCCTGTAGTGGCGATGCAAGATAATTGAACACCTGGCACAGATGGAGATCTCGGTACTATGATCAGCGTACCATCTTGATACCCCGTTAATTTATTTTCTAGGCAGATCCTGCTTTTTTTTTGTATATTCAGTAGAAAACAAGATTGTCAATGGTGAAAGTTGTATTATCTCTGCTTATCTGGCCATAAAAATAATATACAAGATTAAACTAAAACGTGTGTGTTCATGCCTTATAAATTCTGTCCAAGCAAATTTCATTTGACTGATGTCAAGCATCTATGGTCAGCTCTATATGGCCACTAACGTTGAAACAACTTTGAATAAATCAATATTATAAGGGAATATAATAAAACTGTATAATATACCGTGTTAGAGAAGGATGCTTTTTTTCTACAACTAATCAGCCCCTTAACCTATCATTTCCAGCCAAAATCCATACAAGTGTGTAATGAAAGAGAAAAAAGAGAGAGAAAAAAAGAGAGAGAAAGAGAGGAAAAAAAAAGAGAGAAAGAAAAAAAAGAAAGAGAAAAAGAGAGAAAAAAGAGAGAAAGAAAAAAAGAAAGAGAAAAAGAGAGAAAAAAGAGAGAAAGAAAAAAAGAAAGAAAAAAGAGAAAGAAAAAAAGAAAGAGAAAAAAAGAGAGAAAAAAGAGAGAAAAAAAAAAGAAAGAAAAAGAGAAAGAAAGAGAAAGAGAGAAAAAAAAAAAGGAGAGAAAAAAAGAAGAAAAAGAGAAAAAGAAGAGAAAAGAGAAAAAAAAGAGAAAAGAAAAAAGGAGAGAAAAAAAGAAAAAGAAAAAGAAAGAGAGAAAGAGAGAGAAGAAGAAAAAGAAAAAAGAAAGAAAAAAAGAGAAAGAAAGAGAAAGAGAAAGAGATAAAGAGAAAGAAAGAGTGAGAGAGAAAGAAGAGAAAGAGAAAGTACAAGAGAGAGAAAGTGCAGGAGAGAGAAAGTGCAAGAAAGAGAGAAAGTGCAGGAGAGAGAGAAAGTGCAGGAGAGAGAGAAAGTGCAAGAAAGAGAGAAAGTGCAGGAGAGAGAGAAAGTGCAGGAAAGAGAGAAAGTGCAAGAGAGAGCGAAAGATAGAGAGAGAAAAAGAGAGGAAGAAAGAGAGAAAGAAAGAGAGAGAGAAAGAAAGATAAAAAGAAAGAAAAAGAAAGAAGAAAAAGAGAAAGAGAAAAAGAGAAAAAAAAAAGAGAGAGAGGAGACTGCTGGAAACTCTAGTTAGCGGTATACCTCACCCTGGTGCAGTATTCACAGCTTTCATTACTTGCTCTATTATGTCCCCCATCCTGCTGCTGCTTTGGGGGGTATGCTATAGAGCACACCTGCACAATCTGTAGGAGGTGGGGGCCAAAACCAGCCTGGGCCACCTGGGGACACCCATTTGGAGGAGGGTTTTATCCATACCACATCTCCTTGTGTTCCTGTTTATGGACTGCCAAAAACCCTTTGGTGGACTGAAAGCAGCCCATATGTTGTTCTGTCCTGCTATAGAGTTAGAGGAGGAGCAGGAAGTCTTTGTGTGTGCAACTCTATAGTTTATGGGAGACATCATAGCAGCCAGTCTCCAATCAGTGCCTTAGGACAACTGAAAATTAAAGATGTAGGGTGCAGAGGAGAAAACTGGTACAAAATGATATATAGAAGTTATATAATAGCCAAAAATCATACTACGACTTATTTACACACGACACCTTTACCCTGGAAAATATTACCTGAAGGGTCATGTAAGCTCTATGGACGACATGCATGAAATTTGGCATGTTAACGCCAAATTTCATGCGCATTATAGTGGCATAGAATGCGCCTGATTTATGAACCTGCTCTACAGCAGCTCAAAAATCAGGTGCGTTCTAGCGCTAGGGCGGCATTTCTGGCTCAGGTAAACCACTTTGAAAGTGCTCTTCCTGTTCCAGCAGTAATGTGGCTAGAAATGGCGTAGTGAAGCTATGAATATGTAGCTTCACTACGGTTCTAGTGCGTCCCGTCTCCCGCAGCCCCCCAATACCAGGCGCTTTACAGAGTGCCACAGGCGCAGCCCCATTCATACATGTCGCCCTAAATCTATAAACACTTATAGACATGTTAATAATGACAGTAGAGATACTTAAATGAATTTGACCACAAATTAAAATTGATATGGAAAGCCTGCAAATAAAATGATACACATTTACACCATTCATCATTATTAGAAGCTAAAACAAGAATCGTTCAGAATTTTTACCTTCGTGATCCATAGCGTACAGCTCGTCTCTAGGGGATACAACCAGCGACGAGAGCTCCTAAATCTGGCTGCACATGCTCAGACATCACCTCTCCTCTCAAGCAGCTACTGTCAGTCTATTCCCTGCTGAGCGAGTGTTGAACCCCAGGTGCTGTCATTCTCCCCCTGCTCTCTGTACTCCTTATTAATCACACACACTCACTGCTGAGCGAGTGTTGAACCCCAGGTGCTGTCATTCTATTCCCGTCCTCTGTACTCCTTAGTAATCACACACTCACTGTTGAGCAAGTTTTCAACCCCAGGTGCTGTTATTCTACTCCGGTCCTTTGTACTCCTTAGTAATTAGTGCAAATAAAAAGAAAAAAGAAGCCTCAAATCAGGTATGTGCATTCCAGCAGGAGCTGGCTACGTCACACTACAAAATGTGCATTGAGAAAAAAAATCTGCATTTTTGGTTTCTGCCTGGATTTGAACCTAGGAACCGTATGCTGAAAGGCAGAAGTGCAAACCACTCAGCTATACTGTAGCTACCCACAGCTCCTAACATAAACAGACTTTTGTTTTATCAGAGTGAGCACACTGTGGGGAAAGAAATGGTGATGTCAAGCCTACTGGGTCACATGATATGCAGTTCAATCAAATCATAGACGCCCCCTTTTGAACATACTGAAAACTGAAGCAGGTCAAACCAGGCATGAAATGCCTTCATGGTAAAACCCCTTTATCATCATCTTAGCCATATAAAAGAAAGAGTCACATTAGAAATGTGTTAACCAAACGGAACTTTATTTCACCCAATTCTCTCCTGAATGCCATCGATCACAGGATTTACAGTCGAATCCAGAAGAGCAATTACAAGGTAATAACTGAAACAGGCGAGATGTAAAAACAATGAAATGTGTCGAGTTTTATCTCAAACTCCGAAGAACATAAAAAAAAAAAAGAAAAAATAGGCAGAAAATCTATTACATTTTTTTATGAAAACTATATAGACTCTTCACCAGGCCAATAGATTCTGAATTATGTGCGCCCTTGGACTTTCTCTTAGCAAAAATAGCTTTAGACTTTTTATATAGCTCTGCATATAATTTTATTATGAGTAAAAAACAAAATTTATTGGAATTTATCGTTATTTGAATTAAATTTGAAAAAATAAAATAAGAAAAAATAGTGGTTATAATCACCTAGATATAAGTACCACCATGCAGGTGTGGTTTAGGGTAAGCCAACATTCACACTACTTTTATTACGTAGATTGGTCAGTGGTCACCAGCCCTGGATAATCCAGTGCTCGTGAAATGACAAACTGGGACAATCACTGGAAACCACTGATCAAAAATTCTGCCTGCTACAAATGTAATTTTCTTTTATAGATATTTATGTAAAAAATTAGCTTATTCTCCAAAAATATGGATTTTGTATTGGGATAATCTATTATAAAAATAATTTCACTCTATTGAGAAGCGCCATTTTGTATGCGCAGAGGTGCAGTACTCTATTTGTCCAGTTTAACTGGTAGCGCTGTTTAGCAGGATCTGCAAAATGATGCATATATCACATTTGACATATTCTATATACCATAGAATATATATATTTTTTTTTATAGTCTACCATAGAGTTTAGACTTAAATATATTTTATAGCGGTGTCAGGTTCAGGAGTACACAGGTCAACTAGAGCAGTTTTCTTTAGCTTCTGTGAAACTACAGTTCCCAGAATGCTCTAGCAGTTTAGTGATAACTGGAGACTACTGCTCTAAGATGGTCCATCACTATGGAAGTGAATGGAGCTATAATCTTTCCTGCTGCCAATGCAAGTTGTGCTTGAAGTGAAGCCGTCAAGTGGTTTATGCTGCCGTAAAAGCTGAATGTGATAGAGGGTGAGGAGCTGAGCTCTGTCATATATAAGGTTATATGATAGAGGAGAGGAGCTGAGCTCTGTGATATATAGGGTTATATGATAGAGAAGAGGAGCTGAGCTCTGTGATATATAGGGTTATATGATAGAGAGAAGCTGAGCTCTGTGATATATAGGGTTATATAGGATAGAGGAGAGGAGCCCAGCCCTGTGATATATAGGGTTATATGATAGAGGAGAGGAGCTGAGCTCTGGGATACATAGGGTTATATGATAGAGGGAGAGAAGCTGAGCTCTGTGATAATAGGGTTTTATAACAGAGGAGCTGAGCTCTGTGATATATAAGGTTATATGCATGTGGGTAGGGTAGGCAGGGCTTTCACTTTCTGTTTAAAGATCTGCCCTGCTTTAAATCATATAACCCTATATATCACAGAGCTCAGCTTTTCTCCCCTACCTCATCCTGCTCTCAGATAAGTCAGCATAAACCACCTGACAGGTTCCCTTTAAAGGAATCTCGCAGCGCCACCGCACCGGTCACATCAAAATGTATAACCAATCACATGACCAATAACATTGCTCATCTGTCCCTTGATTGGCTATTAGACTGCAAATGGCAAAAACATTGGGACTTTTGCCAAAGGAGTCAGTGCGGTTACACGTTAAACCTTACTTAGACTACTTGTTTTCTGGATTATTTTTGGTTCAGAATGTCTAAGAAAAGTGCAAAAGTGTTGATACTAATATTCAGTGTTGTGCAAATGTTGGCTCTGCCCCAAACCATTGTCCTTATGGGAAGTCCTGAGACTAATTAATTACACGTATTAGAAAGTCACAATAGAGAGGTGTCCAACCTGGACTTAAGTGGGTGGGGAGTAGTTTTGTAGGGTGGACCACATTGCCCTATATTTGAGGCCCTTAGTAAATTCATAGAGTGCATTACTATTCCTATTACAAGACGTTCGCCTCTAATGTGAATAGGTGCCAGGTCCACCCGACATTGGGGTACCTGTAGCCCAGACCATACTGCATAAGCAAATCAGAGGTATCACTTTGGCACATCCATTTTTGAAGCATTTCTCCCCAAAAGCATGCTGGGAAGTCTAGATCACTAATATTGCTCAGCTGGAGAGCACAGGCGGCTTAACCACCCCCACATCACCAGAAAACCTCAGGGTGAAGTAACTCGCCGCACCCCACTAACGATACTCATCTTATCATAGGAGAGCTTGATAAATGACTCCGTTACCCGAAACCAAATCTGAGCATTAACCCCTTGCCTGTCCCAAAGTATTTTTGAGAAAATGGTGGTTAGTGAATGAACCACCCAAGTGCTTAAGATCCAACTAATGAATAAATCGCAGTTAAACGGGTAGGCCCCCAAAAAATAAAAAAAATTACATACTCTGGAAATTCTACAAAATTTTGTAGATCTTTCTGACCCCGACGGTTGGGGGGTAATTAATAACACAGACATTTATATTCCCTACACCATGCTTAAACAATCATTAAAGTGCCCCAAATATTAGTGGTCGTTGGTGCAGAACGGTGGCAACAGTCTAGTGGCGTCCGCCCCGATTCTGCGGTACGTTCCATATCAACTATAATCACAAGTCACAGAAAGCTAAAAGAACAAGTGACCGTTTTTCGAGGGACGATTCCAAAGACGAACGTCGTAGTCGGAACGTCTGGAGGTGACGTATCCTATCAGGCTATGATCACACGGCGTTATTGTGGGGCATACAGTATGCCCCGCAATTACGACAGGTGTTTGGAAGTCACGCTAATGTGGCGCGGGGGGCCCATAGACAGTCAACACTCGCGGAGCGCAAGCGCTGCGAGTAAATGACATGTTAATTATCTCCCCGCGCGTACAATACGATTGTATTGTACGAGCGGGGAGAGGAGGCATAATCCATACTTTTCTATGAGAGCTATGAATTACCGTAATTATGGGGCGCGTTTCGCTGGGTAATAAGCGCAGTACACCACCGAAATACGCAGCGAAATGTGCCCCAAAATAAGCCGTGTGGACATATCCTTAGGGGATGTTCACACGGCTGATTCTGGGACGTATTTCAGCCGTATTGTGCGCTGTATTGTGCTCCAATACGGCTGAAATCCGTCCCTGTCCTTACGGTACTATATTTACTATTTTGCCGTAGGCAAACTTAAACTCTATCAGTTCTCTATCTGTTAAACAGTAAAACGTAACTTTTATTATGTATAACTCTTAAACTCTATACACACTATTTAAAAACCTTATCTCTAACCTCACCATTTAACCATTTTTGCTTCTTAAAGAGTGAATAACTACCTTTCTATCATCAAGTCTGGTGGAGCACCACCTATTAACAGGAGAGCCTTATATATACAGCAAATTACTAACTCCAGTAAGGGATCCCAAGCCTACCACCTGGGCAGTCGTCCCTAATCTCATGGACACAGAACAAATAAGGTGTGTATAGAGGTTAAGAGTTATACATAATAAAAGTTACGTTTTAGTGTTTAACAGATAGAGAACTGATAGAGATTGTTTGCCTGCGGTAACATAGTAAATATAGTGATCAAAAGTCACTCTCTGTTCTCTTGCGAGATTCCCAATTTTTGGGAGATTATGTGTCCTTACGGTAATCCCCAGTTCTCATAGAGAACTATGGATTCCGTCTCCCCTACCCGCTTGGCGTATTTGTGTGACATGTGACATGCACATGATCCCGGCAGGATACGCACCGTGGATAATGGATGTCTATGGGGCCGCCGAGCAGCCCCCCGCCCCGTCCCCGCTGCACGGCACACGCCGTAATTGCGGGGAGAAATCCGTCCCACAATTACGGTGTGAAGAAGCCGTGTGAACATAGCCTTAGCCTGCAGTGCACCTTTGGCTTGCAGATATCCAGATGGAATAAAAACACACAAAACAAAAACAATTAAAAAATACAAGAAGAAAAAAAAAAACAATGAAAAACACCGCCCTGAGCACCAGAAGACTCCACAGAAGAAAATTTCACATTGAAAAATCTAGATTTAGCTAGAGGAATGAAATGAAAACACCAGCCTGCTGGCTCAAGAGATCCTTGTGTAGTCTACACCATGCGACAGTGGGTACACGGGCGAGCGGAAATCGACCAGGACTGGCTCCGAGGAGAGACAGGAGCTGCGGCCCGCACAGCCGACCCCTGGTGACAACTGCTTCTTGGGGTTCTTAGTTACTGGAATGTTTTTGGAGGAAAGGTTCCAGTACAGAATAGAGCGGCCCACCTTGACTTTTTTCGAGTTCTACTCTCGAGAGATTCACCATCCAGTTGTGTCTCCCCAAAAGTAGTAGTTCCCTAGAATATGATACAGCTCAGCTGCTTACACGTCAGTCCTCGAGTATTTCCACAGCCCTGCTGTGTCTTGTGACTCCTACCTGAGGAGTCCTTAAATTACAGACCAGCTGTGTTACATGACCCCTGCCAGAGGGTGTCTACAGTCCAGCTGTATGAAGTGGTGGCCCCTTCCAGAGGGTGCCTTCTGAACAGTCCAGCTGTTTTATACAACCTAGTGTAGGCACTTGCCTCTGTTCTGCACTGACGCCTTTCTACGGAGGGGGAAGAAGAGGAAGAACCCAGAAGGAAATCACATAGCTTTACATGACAATAATGGTACCATAATAATATAGATGAAAGACGTCCATAACATCTGCCCGTGAGGTTGGCATCCAGGATTATTATGTTATGAATCATATGTAAGGTTCCCACTTCCTGCAGAGCAAACAACTCTTAGACATCAAAGTTAAAGGGGTTTTCTCACTACAAGGATCGCTGCTTTTTATGTTAAAGATCTTGCAAAAACAAGTCACTTTGTAATATTAACAGTGTCCTACCTATTCCTAGATATCCCCTCTTGTTTGGGCTGCATCAGCTCCTCAGGTCGCTATAGCTGCAGACCTGTTTACTCTCTCCTGATAGGCTGCCAGTACTGGTTGCTATAGCTACAGACTTGTTCAATCTCTCATGATAGGCTGCCAGCACTGGTTGCTATAGCTACAGACCTGGCTTCTACTGCAGCCTAGTGGAAGCCAATAAACACGCCCCCGAATTCAAAATTAAATTAAGAAAACAGGACTTAGGTGAGATGAATGAATTTAGTGAGACAACCCCTTTAAACCTGTCTTTACTATAAGGGTATGTTTACACAGTGTATTTGCGCGGCGTAATTCGGCACGTAATTGTGCTTCAATACGCCCAGCAAATACGGTAATTTGATTACCTGTCTTTGTCCCTGGCGTACAATACGCGCCAGGGAAAAGAATTGACATGTCACTTTCACTCGGCACTTATGCTCTGGGGAAAGTGAAAGTCAATGGGAGGCAGCACAGAGCGTTTTAGAAGTATGCGCTTGCCAGCGTGTACTTCTAAAACACCCGACGTATTGCAGCACGTTCAGTACGCGCCATAATACGCTGTGTGAACATACCTCATGGCTACATGCACATGGCAAGGACAAAATACTGGTCAGATTCTAATTAGAATCTGACCAGTAGTTTACACTCAGTTTTAGTTTTTTTTTCTTGTTTTTTTGCAGTTTTCGGGCACCCTAGACAATTGAACAGTACTATAATCCGCCATTTCCGATTATAGAACATGTTCTAAGTTTTTTTTCAAAATCATCAGTTTTGAAATCCAACCTCAGAAAATTTGAGCTGTGTGGACTGCAGCTCGTATTTTCTATTGAGGTCTATGGGGAGGATTTACAGTCTGATATTTGCAGATTCTAAATACTGAATCCACACAAAAACCAACTGTAAACCAGCGTCACACAGAGGTAGCCACAGGCGCATGGCACCATGGTATTGAATGACACTTGTCACTGGGAGATACCGGTCTAGAGATAGGAAATAGCTTGCTGCATAATTCTCTCTATTCTAAGGAGCCTGGAGGAGGCATATGATACTTCACTATTGGGATTCTAAATAGAGTGCCTACCACCCAAATTGGGGCAATTTAGCAGACACAATATTTTTTTTTAGCTTTGTAGGACATGGTGTGTGTATATGGACAGGATTATGTATACATACAGTATATCTATATACGGACAGGACATCATATGTACACTGTTCATATATATATATATATATATATATATATAAACATTTACACAGACAGAATGTTGTACATACAATATATATATATATATATATACAAAATACACCAAGAGGAACTGCATTATGTAGTACATGGTAAATGCTATATGGACGGATATGTATACATACAGTTATCTATATACGGACAGGACATATACGTACACTGTTCACCACATCGTGTATATATATAATATATATATATGGTAATAAGATATATATAAAGACATTTACACATGACAGAATGTTGTACATACTATATATATATATATATATTATATATATATATAATATATATATATATATATATATATACACAGGATACAGCGTATTACAGTATAAATCTATATGCTATAGACAGCGTATATCATGTATACTTACTATAGATACTGTAACACCATAGTGTCTGGTTATATATACAACACAGTGCGTACATCAGATATATAGACAGGACATTGCATATGTATAGTGTGTATATATATACACAGTATCTATAGTAAGAACACTGCATATGTACAGGAAGAGTAGAGATAGAGAGAGATACTGTACACATGCAGTGTCCTGTCTATATTTACTGCATGTACCACATTCTGTGTTTGTGTATGTTATTATATATATATATATATATATAAATATATATATATACATACATACATACACACACTGTACACATTCAGTGTCCTGTCCATATATCCTGTATGTACCGCATCCTGTCTGTGTGTATGTATATATATATATATATACATACACACACTGTACATATGGTGTCCTGTCCGTATATAGACATACTGTACATACAGTGTCATATACTATGTGTGTACATGCATACACATACATACACCCAATGCCAGGTTCCCCTTTAAATTGTCCTGTGCAGGATAACAGGATCAGGAAAGTTCAGCAAGATTGCCGCCTCACAGCGCAGATGTGGACGCCTCCAAGTTATGTTAGACCTGTACATACAGGACTGACACGGTCTACGCAGAGATTACACAGACATTTCAAGGAACATGCAATAAAGAGTCATGGCTGCAGTTGTCACACAGTAAGAACGATGCTTTGTCTCCTCCCTGCTATCACAGAGCTGTGGAGCAGGACTTGGAATGAGAGTCTGGAGAGTCCTCACCAGATGCCCGGTCACATTCAGAGTGATTAGAAGCAGACGAATACACTGTCACATGCTGGAGAGCTCAAACACGCTGGATATGTGCACACGACAACTGGACAAGTGCCAGGATGACTCGAGAAGAGAGGGGACCAGGAGAGAGTCTGCTGAGGGCTTCCAGATCCTCGCTATGTGTCTTGTCTTCCCCTCGTGTGAGGAAGGTCTCCGCTTTGCAGCCTGGAATGGTGCGTTTGGCTCTTGGCCCGGGGCTCCTAACTGGATCCTCAGCCTCTTGTGCATTTAGTGGATTTCAATGACCACCGGCTCAAACACTCCCGCAGAGACTCTGAAAGGAGAGAGAACGGTTATGTGATGTCTTCTATAGGGAGAGGCTGCAAATAAAACTATATTTCCAGAAGTAAATGAAGACCACACAGCTGAGATCCTGCAAAACAGATGTGTTTAGAGCAGTCGTCTGCAAAGAGCGACTCTTCAGCTGTTGGGGAACTACAACTCCCATCATGCCCACTGCTATAGATTCTATAAATGCATGATGGGAGTTGTAGTTCCCCAACAGCTGGAGGGCCGCACTTTGCAGACCACTGGTTTACAGGGTCGTTGCTCCTCACCTAAAGTGCAGTGTATAAAGACAGCTCCTCCTCCCACATATATATGTAAAACCTGTGGAGGGTCTCAGGACCAAATATAGTAGAGATCCGTGAGCAGTCATTAATGATACTGGGGAATGCTCAAGACAGCCTAGACCAGGCATCCTCAAACTGCGTCCCTCCAGCTGTTGAGAAACTACAACTCCCATCATGCATTTGTATAATCTATAACAGTGAGAATGATGGGAGTTGTAGTTTCCCAACAGCTGGAGGGACGCAGTTTGAGGATGCCTGGCCTAGACTGAAATGGCTGGTAACAGGGAAAAGTATATTACATCTCTCTGCATAGCAATAAAAGAGAAAATAAAATTAAGGGTTAAAGAAAACCTATGGCTGTTCCGGACATGTCTGTTATAGTAAATACTAGTATTCCCCATGAAATACCAATTCTGGAGCCTCTTCTCTTATAACTCTATGTTGTGCTGTTCCTCTGTTATTCCTCCTGGAAATGTATTGCTGAATCTGTCAAATGGGCGTTACCATTCCAGCTTTGTCAAGTGCATGTCTCTGCCCACACTGACTGTGAGCACTGATTGGACAATGTCAGACTGTGACACACCCCCAATGGGTAATTTCTAGGAGGAACAACACAACACAATCTGTCAGCTGGGTGTTCCCAATTGGAGGGGGTGTCCCTGAACAGTCTGACATTGTCCAATCAGTGCCGACAGTCAATATGGGCAGGGACATGCCCTTTACAAGCTGGAATGGTAACGCCCATCTGACAGATTCAGTAATACATTTCTAGGAGGAATAACAGAGGAACAGCTCAACACAGAGTTATAAGAGAAGAGCTCCAATTGGTATTAAGGACTGTCACATAGGTTACGCCACCCTTGTTCAATCCTTAAGCTCAGTGGTTGCCATAGCACAACTGTGTTCTCACAGTCGTCACAGGCAGTAGTAACCAGTAAATTCAAAGATAAACGGGAAAACAGGACTGAGGTGAGATGAATCAAAGTAGTGAGAACCCTTTAAAGGAACCTGTCACATAGTCTCCCCCTTGCTGAGGGCAGCACAAGCCAGTGTCAGACCTGTTGTTTCCAGCGCTGTGTCCCTTATTCTGTAAGATGCAGCAGTTTCACAGCATTTAATGCTCAAATCAGCCGTTTTAAGCCATAAAAGAGTCCTGAAAAGAGGCCATTTAATTAATTCCCCGCCCACCTGAGGCTAGCCCCGCCTACCTCACAACTGACTTAACTATTCTTTTAATAGGTAGAAACATGTGGATAACTGTCAGGTGGGCAGGGCTAGCTTCGGGTGGGCGGGGCTAACACCTGCTCATGAATAAGCTGGACTCTTTTCTGGCTGAGCACTAAATACTCTAAAACTGCAGCATCTTACAGAATAAGGGACACAGCGCTGGAAACAGCAGTCTGTCACTGGCGTTGCTCCGCTTGCAAGGGGTCTACCTATGTGAGCAGGTTCCTTTAAGTGAACACAAGGATTTACAAAAAAAAAAACACGTCAGATAGGTGTCCCAGATTGAGTGAGGCCCTTTAGTCTAAGTCATCGTGCCGCAGTCAAATATGGCAGGACATCATGTCCTAACAAACCATGTGACAGAAAGATATTCAGGAGGATTCAGAACGCTGTCAACAGGTCATAGTGAACCATGTTTTCTCAGTTCGCCTCCCCTGACTGAAAAGCAAAATGTCTGCCGTATATATTGCTGTTTTTCAAGGGTTGTTCACCATAAGCTATTCAGTCAGCTTTAACTTAAAAATGCTGAATAGCTCATTAAGATACAGGCGTCCCGGTTACATGAACAGGATAGGGACTCGGGAGGTTTGTTCTTAAGTTGAATCTGTATGTATAAGTCGGACCAGGTAGATTTAATTAAATCTAAATCCAGGGACAAAATGGGTTTTTTTTATTAAGTTTCGGATAGTGCAGGGAAGGGTTTTTACATTTGTTTTGCGGTCTGTGCCCTTGTTAAGAAGATTTCACTTCATATGCTGCTGTGGCATGCTGGCACTTGTCATTCCACAGCTACTATCTGCTGTTAAACATGGAATTAAAAGTGTCAGCATGCCCCATAAGCCTCCGTTTGTAACTAGGGGACAGATTTAAGTCGGAACGGTGTAAGTCGGGGATTGCCTGTAAATGGAAGGAATGCCATCCAGATCTACACGGGGTGAGGGGTAGGTGGACTGTCACCACCGGAGGTCAAAATGCATCCAATAAAAAAGCCTTAGAACTTGTCAGGATTCTGAAGCTCGACAGCGACATGTTCATGTTCACAGCTGAGGTAATAGAATTTATGGTGTGTTATAAAGATAGAACCTGTGTGACTATTATAACCACAAAGTCATATATACCGTGCAGCCATGAGCCACAGTATGAAGCAGGAGGCTCTGTTCACATCTGCTCTGCCGCATCCCAACAAAACCCCCGGATTAACATTCTGTCAAGGTGTCCGTCATTTTGATGTGAAAAATTATGCTACACATAATACTAGTTTAGGAAAAGATGTAAAATGGATGAATGGACAGACGGATGGATAGATAAATATGAAGATAGATATGATATAGACAAAAAACCCAATAATATATAAATTAATGATAGATTATCAAAAAATTTTCCAAAACGGTCCCTTTTTAAAAGATATAAACAAACCCTTAAAGGGAGTTGTCCCCTTCGATTTTCAAAAAAAAGCATGAATGAAATATCTGTCATTTCCCCCTGTTTAGACTGACTCTTTTGCATAAGCCCCCGGCTTGTACAGCTTTTGCCATCTGGCTTTCAGTGCTAATTTAGATTTATTATTTTAAAACACAAAAGGGACTTTTATCTGCCCCCAAAAACAAAAGCCCAATTAAGTTCTGTTTTTTTAAAAAATCAAGCTTTTTAGCGAGCAGCACGGACCGCCAAGCCTGGTGTGAAGTCACTCACTGCAAACTCATAAACAAACGGGGGGAAATTTTTTAAAGGGGCCTTACTGAGGAACTGAAATACCCAGGAAGGTCAAAAAATTCACTTGTATCTCCTTGGGGAAAAACAGGGGAACAAAGAATATATTTGGAAAAGGTTTTTAATTTTTTGGGGTTTCCCCTACAATTTAAAGCTTTCTTTGTAGCGAGAAACCCCTTTTAAATGTTAAATTAATGGATAGAAAATCGTAAAAAATAGATGATCAGACAGAAATTCCCTAAATTCCCTAAATTGGCCCTTTGTTCAGATGTGAACAACCCTTAAGTAGTTTAAATTAAATTAAATTTTGATTAAAGGGAGATAAAAAGTAAGGTAAAATAGATAGATAAGGGTAAGGATAGATAATATGAGATAGATACAAAAAACCCAAAAAAAGTTCAGCTTCAAAAATATCAAATTTATTGAAAAAAAATGTAAAAACTTTAAAAAAAATTCAAGAAATTTGATATTTTGGAAGCTGAACTTTTTTTTTTTTGTTGCAATTTTGTCTGTGGTTTGGTTCACCACGAGTTCGATGCCCCTTATGGAAAGATGGGTTGCTGGCCCTTTCTTTTTTCTGGTTTAAAGATTAACAAAAAAAGAATGGAGACGATATGAATAGATTTAGACGAAAAATCAATCAAACAGACGGAACCAGTCAGCTAGATATAGAAATCGATCAATCAACCAAATAGATAGACCAGATAGATATTACCATAAATGAACCTGAAATGGCGCCTCTGTCGCAGATGTGAACAAAGCCTTACGTAGATATGAATTAGGACTCCTGATGAAGCATGCGAGCAACTGCAAAACGGGAGGCAATTTTTTTAAAAATTTTTTAACTTTTGTGTTTTTAATTTGTTTTTAAAAAATTTTTATTAAATTGGATCAAAAATTTTTGAACTTTTTTGGCCCAATTTTAAAAACCCCAAGCGTTTAAAAAACCCTCTAAAGCAGCAGTTTTTTTTGACGGGTTTGTTCTAGTGATATGAATTAGATAGATGAGTAGCAGTGAGAATGATATGGGTTTGGGAAAAATAGAAAATTGGTAGATCGATGAGGATGGTTAGTAGTTTATATTTAGGAAAGATAGATAAAAAAAAATTTAGATAAGGAAATAGTTAATAGTAGTTTAAAGATGATGATGAGATAGTTTAGATGGATGAAGAAAACAGATAGATTTTTATTAAAAATTAAAACCTGAAATGGCGTCTCTGCCGCAGATGGAAAAAACCCTTAAGTAGATATAAAGTAAAAATGGAAGATAGATAGATAGAAGATAATGTTTTAAAAATTAGGAAATACCGTTTTGCACAGGAGGAGACATAGATTCTGATACCTTTTGCATCGTTTTCGTGAGAGTTGTTGAGCCATTCGCGACGAACAGCCCAGGTACTGTCGCAATTAGTAAAAGTGTCAAAGGTGTGACACTATAGCGAAAAAGCGCAGGACTGCATAACAAAAGCATTATTACTATAATAGGAAAATTTGTCTCACAGCCCGGGAAAATAAAAAGGGAAAAATGGGGAAAAAAGCAAAATGAAGTTTTAAAACCCCTGCCCAAAAGGGAAAGTCGGGGTAAGTTAATCCCCGGAGTCATCAGTCACAGGAGCTAATTTAACACACATTCATTTGACTGTAACATGCACGTAAGCGCTGCCTGCATCTGCTGCGCTGGCTCCTTAGGCTTAAACAGAGACGGCCATGTTAGGACCTGAATCAATTTATACAGCAGTTTGTTGAGTTAATAGGAATAATTTTATTTAATTGTCAGAAGAATTTTTCCATATGACCCGTTCACGTCGGGCCTTCAAAACCAGGGGGAACAAAAGGGGTTTAATGTGTTGAAATGGGAGTTTCAGATGGAAAGGGGGGGGCCCGATTTTACAAACATTCCTGGAGTTTATGAACCAGTACACACTTTATTCGGAGTCCCCTTCCCCGGGGTACTTTCCCCCTTCCTTTTCCTTTTGTTTTTTCTGCGTCTGTGAAAATCCTGGCCCTTTCTGTCTTTCCAAATATCTCACATCGATCTGGTGTCACCCCCAGGGGGGGTTGACTTTCCCTAGAGTCTTTTTTTTAAAGGAAAAGAATAATATGGGTGAGATGGGAAAGTTCAGACATGTTGGGAAAAAATAAATTAAATTATAAGTCTAATGGCCAGAAAATTGTTGGGGGATTACCAGGAAAAATAAATTTATGACAGGTCAGAGCAAAAAAAATCCTATATTAATTTAAAAAAAACGTATTAAAGGAACCTTTCCATTATACACCTTCTGATCTGGGGGCCCCCTGTATAGAGAGGGAGCTAGGAATGTTTTCTTTTCTGGGGCCCCATGTAAAAAGAGCAGGGGGAGCTGAGGGAAAGCTTTGATTGGGCCCCCTTTATAGAGAGGGGGAGCTGAGAATGCTATTAAAATTCGGGGCCCCCTGTTATAGACAAGAGGGGTAGGACATGTATTGATCTGCGGGCCCCCTGTTTTAGAGCAGGAGGGCTGAGGCGCTATTGACGGGGCCCCCTTTATAGGGGAGGGCTGAGGAAGTTTCTGATCTGGGGCCCCCTTTATGAGCAGGGGGGTTTAGGAATGCTATTGTCTGGGGCCCATTTTAGGCAGGAGGAGTGGGAAAGCTCTGATCTGGGCCCCCATGTTAAGCGGAGGACTTGGGGCAGCTATTGATTTGGGGGCCATGTTATAGAGCGGGGGAGTGGGGAAAGATCTGATCTTTTGGCCCCCTTTATAAGCAGGAGGGCTGAGGACACCCATCTTACTGGGGGCCCCATGTATAGAGCAGGGGGACTGAGGACCCGCTATCTGATCTGCGGGGCCCATGTTATAGAGCAGGGGGATGAGGACCGCTATCTATCGGGGGCCCCTGTTTAGAGAGGGGGGGCTGGGCAGCTATTGATTTGGGCCCCCCTGTTATAACAAGGGGCTGAGAAGCTATTTAATCTGTGGGCCCCATGTTTAGAGCAGGAGGGGGTGAGGAAAGCTTCTATCTGGGCCCCCCTTTTATAGGCGGAGGACTGAGGGCATGCTATCGATTGTGGCCCCATGTTAAAAGGGGGAGGGGGCTGAGGACAGCTATTTCTGGGGCCCATTTATAACAGGAGGGGCTAACATCTATCATTGGGGGCCCGTTATAGAGCGAAAGGAGGAGGGACGCTATCTGATTTTCGCCCCCCTGTTAAAGCAGAGGGGTGAGGAATTATCTGATTGGGGCCCCTGTTTAACAGGAGGAGCTGAGGACCCTATTGATCTCGGCCCCCGTTATAGAGCAGGAGGGCTGGGACATCTATCTGATCTGGGGCCCCATTTATAGGAGAGGAGCTGAGACATCTTTTTATCTGGGTCCCCCCTGTTATAGAGAGGGGGGGAGGACTGCTACTGATCTGGGGCCCATTTTTTAAGCAGGGGACTGGCATGCTTCTGATCTGCCCCCTGTTATAGAGGGTGGAGCGGAAAGCCCCTGATCTGTGGCCCATGTTTTAAGCAGGGGGAGCGAGGACAGCCATCTGACTGTGGCCCCCTGTTATAGAGGGAGGGGAGCTAGGGCATGCATTGATCGCGGCCCCCAAGTTTTAGAGCAGGGGAAACGGAAAATGTATTGTTGCGGCCCCATGTTATAAGCAGGGGGGGCTAGGGCATGTTTTTGATCGTGGCCATGTTATGGAGGGAGCTGAGGGAAAGCTATCTGATTGGGGCCCCCTGTTATAGACAGGGGGGAGCTGAGCCCGTATCTATCTGCCCCATGTTATAGAGCAGGGGGAGCTAGGGAAGCTATCTGATCGTGGGCCCCATTTATGAGCAGAGGAGTGAGGCCATGCTACTGATCTGTGGCCCCATTTTTAGGCAGGGGGAGCAGGACATTATTGTCTGTGGAAATTTTAAAGGGGGAACTAGGACATTATTTCTGTGGGTTTTGTTAAGAGCAGTAGGATAGGGGCATCTTCTGATCTGTGCCCCTGATTGGCAAACTGGGGGACAAGCTATTTCTCCATTTATAACAGGAGGACTAGGAAATCTATTGACCCCCCAAAGTTTTAAGAAGGGGAGCTGAGGACATTATTGATCTGCCCCTGTTTAGAGCGGGGGAGCTGAGGCAGCCCTTTTGTGGCCCTTTTTTATAGAGCAGGGGGTGGAACGTATTGTTTCCCCCTTTTTATTAAGGAGGAGTGAGACACTTCGATCTGTTTTGGCTCTGTTATAGAGCAGGGGGGAGTTGGGCCTTTTCTACTTCCCATGTTATAACAGGGGGCTGAGGAATGCTATCACTGGGCCCCAGAAGAGCAGGGGGTAGGCAATGCTTTATCTGTACCCTTTTTTAGGCAAGGGTTTAGGAAGGCTTCTGATTTTCCCATGATGGATAGGGGCTGGGGAATTATCATCTGAGGCCCATTTAAGACAGGGGATAGGGAATCTATTAATCTGTGGCCCCATTTTTTTAGAGCAGGATGCTGGGGTGTATTATCTGTGGCCCCATTTAAAAACCGGGGGGTGGGGAAGCTATTGTTGCCCCATGTTATAGGGAAGGACTGAGGAATCTATTGATTTCCCCCCTTTTTTTTTGGAAAGTAGGGCAGTATTATCTTGGCCCCTGTTTTAAGAGGGGATTGAACATGCTTTTTTTCTGGGCCCCTTTATAGAGCAGGAAGCGTGGCCCGCAGTTGCCTTGTTTAGGCAGGGGAGCTGAGGGAACGCTTTGACTGGGCCCCAGTTTAGGCGGGGGTGAGGGCATTATCATCTTGGCCCTTTTAGAGCAGGAGGAAGGGTTCCCATGCCAGGGGGGGGGGGGGCTCCTGATGAACTCACAATTCCCTAGTAGGGTATTTACAAGTGGGGTTGTTTGCTATCAGCATGAGATGACTGCTTTCACTGAACTGCACAGCAGGAGAGAAGACAGACTATAGGGTTAGGGTCCCTAGAGGCACCTGTTTCCAATACTCTGTAAACGCAGTAAATTCTCCTTCCACCATTCGCACCATGTACTTCAAAAAAAATAGGAAGATCTGTCCTGGATTTCTCTCCCATTGATGTGACTAAGATGCTGGATTCATCATCTTGAACCTCACTTTAGAAGACAGATGGCGCCGTCACTTATCTTCATAGATATTTTAACCCCTCCCCACCCCCACTACAGCCTACCTTGGCCTTAAAGGGTTTTTCTCATTTTATTACTTTCCGAGACCAGCTCATAGCTTGCCATAGAAATAAATGGGGAGAGCTATGCAAGCACGGCCAGCAAAGCATTCTCTGAGGCTGGCTTGTTGGGAGCTACGAGCTGGCCTTAGACCCGGAAGTGACCCCTATAATAATGCAAAATTTTTCATTGATACCTTCTGAAAGCATTAACTTTTTGATTTCTCCGCCACTTTTTTTTTTTTTTGTGAGAAGTATTTGTACCAGTTTGGGGGACAAATTATGTCATTGATTGCTTTAATGTGAGGCAAGATGTAAGAAAAACATACAACTTTTTTTTTCTGGAGGCATTTATCGATGTGGCTATAGCAATTAAGGGCATGTCCCCACGGCACGGGTTTTCGTCCGGTTTTTCAGACAGTTTGCAGTTTTGCAGACCGTCTGAAAAGCCGGCCGAAAACGAGCCCAACAGGCTTCTATGGAAAACCCGTGCAGCAGTCCCCACTACACGGGTTTTCCACCCGGCGGTTTTTTCTCCCCCGCGGGCCGCTTGAAAGACATTCAACATGCACATTCTTCTGTCCGGTTTTCGGACGGAATATGTGCAAGTGAATGTGAAGGGGGAGAAAAGCGCCCGGTATTTGTCCCTTGCCGTGTAAACACGTCCTAAGTGCCCTTTTACTCTCTAGACTCTTTGATGTGATAAAGCACTTTTACCATAGTTTGTAAGGCCGAAAAAAGACAGCCGTCCATCCAGTTCAGCCTATTGTGCTATAGTGTTGATCCAGAGGAAGGCAAAAGTCCCCAAGAGGTAGAAGCCAATTGTCCTCATTTTAGGGGAAAAAATTCCTTCCCAACTCCAATCTGGTAATCAGAATAAATCCCTGGATCAGCGACCCTTCTCCAGAATCCCGGTCACTAGAACTTGTTCTATTACATCTAGAA
The DNA here is from genome assembly GCA_025379985.1 of Phyllomedusa bahiana. NCBI lineage: Eukaryota > Metazoa > Chordata > Amphibia > Anura > Hylidae > Phyllomedusa > Phyllomedusa bahiana. The sequence continues at coordinate 62,483 of JAODAL010010558.1, forward strand.
ATGTATCCAGACCCTTCTCCAGAATCCCGGTCACTATAACTTGTTCTATTATTACATCTAGAAATGTCTCCAGACCCTTCTCCAGAATCCGGGTCACTATAACTTGTTCTATTATTGCATCTAGAAATGTATCCAGACCCTTCTCCAGAATACTGGCGACTATAACTTGTTCTATTATTACATCTAGAAATGTATCCAGACCCTTCTCCAGAATCCTGGTCACTATAACTTGTTCTATTATTACATCTAGAAATGTATCCAGACCCTTCTCCAGAATCCCGGTCACTATAACTTGTTCTATTATTACATCTAGAAATGTATCCAGAACCTTCTCCAGAATCCCGGTCACTATAACTTGTTATATTATTACATCTAGAAATGTATCCAGACCCTTCTCCAGAATCCCGGTCACTAGAACTTGTTCTATTATTACATCTAGAAATGTATCCAGACCCTTCTCCAGAATCCGGTCACTATAACTTGTTCTATTATTACTACATCTAGAAATGTCTCCAGACCTTCTCCAGAATCCTGGGGGACTATAACTTGTTCTATTATTGCATCTAGAAATGTATCCAGACCCTTCTCCAGAATGCGGGGGCCGATAACTTGTGTTATTACATCTAGAAATGTCTCCAGACCCTTCTCCAGAACCCTGGCCCACTATAACTTGTTCTATTATTACATCTAGAAATGTATCCAGACCCTTCTCCAGAATCCCGGGTCACTATAACTTGTTCTATTATTACATCTAGAATGTATCCAGAACCTTCTCCAGAATCCCGGTCACTATAACTTGTTCTGTTATTACATCTAGAAATGTATCCAGACCCTTCTGTGAATCCCGGTCCCTAAAACTTGTTATATTATTACATCTAGAAATGTATCCAGACCCTTTCTCCAGAATCCCGGTCACTATAACTTGTTCTATTATTACATCTATAAATGTTTCCAGACCCTTCTCCAGAATCCTGGTCATTGCAACTTGTTCTATTATTACATCTAGAAATGCATTGAGACCCTTTTTGAGCTCTGTTAGTGAATTCTCCATGACAAGGTCCTCTGGCAGAGAGTTCCAGAGTCTCACTGCTCTTACAGTAAAGAATCCCTTTCTATGTCTATGAAGAAAACTTCTTTCCTCAAGACATAGAGGACGCCCCCTTGTTTTGGATACAATCGGGGTTAAAAAGATCATAGAGAATCCATATTGTCCTTTAATATATTTTACTATTTATTATGTCCCCTGAAGCCGTTTTTCTTACACTAAAAACCCTAATTGGTACAATTACTATATAACAGGCAGTCCCCGTTTACGACGAAACGGACTCCATTTGTCTGTAGTTGCAAACAGAGACTTATGGAGCGTGGCTCGGCGTGCTGACATCACACAATGATTCACGCCCCATTATAACGTCGGAGCATCACAAGCCTTCCCCCACCCACTGCACAGCAGATATTTTTTACATTCCTTCTGCCTGGGAACCTCTGACTTCAATGCAAAATACAGTACAGTATTTTATCAGTACCCATACAATTAGTACAGGTGTGGTATGGTGGCACTTGTAGTTGTGTAACTACAAGTGCCAGCACCCCACACCACACGTGTACCAATTGTATGGGTGCTAATTAGTACATGTTTAACATGTGTTGCTGTGGCATGCTAGTACTTGTAGTTCCATGTTCCACAGCTAATAGTGGCTATGGAACTACAAGTACCAGCATGCCACAGCAGCACATGAGACAGAAAAGTGAGATAAAAATCTTCTTACGGGGGGCACGACAGCAAAACCAAAGAAAAAGGGTTTTAAACCCCTTTCCCCCTGACTGCCCCAAAAACAAAAAAAAAGATTTCCCTGTTTCGACTTACATCAAATTTTAACCCAAGAACAAAACCCACAGTCCCTATCCCGTTCGTAACCGGGGGCGCCTGTATATCTATCTACCACCTTAATTTTACATACAGCACTGGGACAAAGGTTATTTGGTGCCCCCCGGCAAATAAGGGACATTGCGCTTATATGGAAAAAATTAGTCCACCCCTGCCTCCTTGCGCCCCCTTCCTGGTGGCGCCCGAGGTGGTTCTTTCCCTCGTGCCCTGCACCCACCACACACACAAATATATATTTTTATATATATATATAAAAAAATATATATATATTATAAATATATATTATATATATGATATATTTTTTTTTTCTTTTTTTTTTTCTTAGTCCCACATTCCCCTTATGAGACCCCTGCGGGTAATACACAAAACTGAAGCTAACTTCCCATGGGAAAACCTAATAGGTGTCTGAAGATGGCAGACATGGCGGCTTTTATCCGGCCCTCTGGCAGCACCCTGTGATCACATCAGGGATGGGGGCTAATAGGGCAATGATAGGCAGCAATGACTTTGATGCCAAGGATGCGTTGATGCAGCTTTTAAGGCTAGTTTTACACGGGTTATTTCAGAAGTTTTACATCGGGTTGCCGATCGTAAATCCGTTCCGAAATCAGTTGAAAATCAGTTGCAAATAAGTGCCACTAAGTGTGGCACGTATTTGTAACTGATTTCCGACGGTTTTCACCATCTCCAATCATGTAGGTGGTGAATCCGTCCGTAAATAATTGACATGCACATTGTTTTTCCGTCCGGATTGCCGTCGTCAATCCGCGGCGGCAATCCGGAACGGAACTACGCGTCGTGTGAACGACGAGCCGTATTTTCTATTGAAATCAATAGAAAATAGGCTGTGACTTATTTCGGACCCATTTGCTGACGGATTGACGATCGTCAATCCGTCGGCAACTACGCGGCGAAATAAGCCGTGTGAACGAGGCCTAAGGGGGTAATCAGTCAGGATTAGAGCTATACAAGGGGTGGGCTAAATAAAGTATATGAATTGTCACTATACAAGACATTTCACCGAATAAAACTCATAACGGGGTGCGGGACCGTCCAAACAGTCGCACATGAGAATCCTCTCTAGATTAACAACCAAAGTCTATTGGCAGAAGCCAAGTAGGAAAATCACGAGTGCAGCGTGTGTCAGAGGAGCTGGCGGTGGAATCCGGAGAGACCTGAGCCAATGTTCCAGACTGACTCAATCCCAGCTGAGTCACATCACATATTCCATACGGACACTACAGAGAGACACTCACAACTCGGTCACAACTTGACATTTGAAAGACAGAAGTGTCCTGTTTCATCTTCTGCTCTCCAAGCTATTGGATAAGAACATCTGTAATAAATTTGTATTACATGAACGGCCTCTGCCAATAGCCTGCGTGACTTGAGTGCTTCTTTAGCATTTACCTGGACTGTCTTTCCAGAAGCAGGGGAGGTCTGATTGGCCTTGGGGGCTTCTCTGGTCTGCTCTCTTTTTCGGCATCGGGCGTGTCAGCAGTAATGCTGATTCCCCCAGAGGCGCTGCTGCTAGTGGACGTGTTGCGTCTGTGAGTCAGATCTGACATACTGGAACATCGGGAGTGTTCGGAGCTGTGGCCTGCACCGAAAAAACACACAACATACATGAGGCTATGTGGGGGGTTCAAGCTGATACACACTGTTAAAATATAAGGATGGATTTGGTGCAGATATTTCGACAGTGACATCAATCTTAGGGCTTGTTCACACGGCGTTTTTGGATCCGATTTTGGATCAGTTTTGGATCCGAAAATCGCATCCAAAAAAGCAGCGTCAATCGGATCCAAAACGCATCCAAAAACGCAGCTGCGTGTTTGGATGTGTGTTGGATGCAGCAGGATCGCACCCTATAGTTTTAAATAGGGCGACTGCTGCGTCTTTCGGATCAACAATTGACATGTCAATTCTTAGAACGGATCCGAAAGATGCAAGTAAACATACATCAGCGATGACTCATCTGAACGCCGATGCGTGTTTTACATTCAAAGCAATGGAAATCACACTGCACATTGTTAGATACATGTTTGGGTCCGTTTAGGGTCCGATAAATTAATCCAAACACACATCTAATAACATATATTAACACTGACATAACACGCCGTGTAAACATACCCTTAGAAGGTGAAATAGTCAGGAAATTTGCAGATTTTACCTTCTCCTACTGAAGTCAATGTATAAAAATTCACATCTGTGACAATATCTGCACCAAATCCATTCTGTATAAATTCAGCTTTAAAGGGGTTTTCTCACTACATTGATTCATCTTACCTCAGTCCTGTTTTCTTGGTTTCATTTTGAGTTGTGGGGGTGTTTACTGGCTTCTACTGGGCTGCAGTAGAAGCCAGGTCTGTAGCTATAGCAACCAGTGCTGGCAGCCTATCAGGAGAGATTGAACAGGTCTGTAGCTATAGCGACCTGAGGAGCTGATGCGACCCACAAAAGAGGGGATATCTAGGAATAGGTAGGACACTGTTAATGGACATATATTACAAAGTGACTTGTTTTTGCAAGATCTTTAACATAAAACGCAATCCTTGTAGTGAGACAACCCCTTTAAGTTAAATGCACATGGGACAGATTGGGTATGAATTTTCTGCACATATTCACACATGGAATACAGGCAGTGGATTACAGTACCAACCATGCGGATGGGGTTTAATAAATCCCATGCCCACATGGTGGAAACTTTCTGCATGGAAACTGACCTGTGATTCAGATTTTCAAATAAACGTCTGCTTTGGGTTTACCCCACAGAATTGAATGGTGTAAAATGCGCACCAAAAGCTCCACAACGTGTTGCACAGAAACTAAACAATTCATAAATAACCGTGTTGCTGGGTTCAGGTTCTCCTTTCCTATTACAGATTATCTAATTGCAGAATAATTTTCTCCTCCCCAAAAAAATGCAGAGGCTGTAAGAAGCACAACTCCATCCAAAAAGGACTCTTCGTGACTTGGTGGACTCTCGGAGTGTGATTGAGAAGAGTTATTTTTCTTACGGTGTCATTAAGGAATTTAGGAGCTTCCTAATGACGGGTGCCCTTTTCAGAATACTTGATTAAATTGCTGCTGTGACAGCGGCTGCTGATGGCCAACTCTGGTAGCTATGAGCAGCAATACCAGTTGGCACATTCATGGTGGTCAAGACATATTATAAATGGCTGTTTAGGAGGAGCTGTAATGTCCCTAAAAGTCAAGTGTTTTTGCCATCCCACACACTGATGACATATTGATAGGATACCCCTTAAATGTTAGGGTTTTTTTCACAGACGTCTTGTGTCTGGTGAACACCGCTTTTCTGAGCTGTCGGGTCCTCTAAAATGGCCCCAGACAGCATCAACAATTAGCAGTGAGTTTAACACTGCCGGCCATGGGAAACATAAATTGGCGTTCACATGAGTGATTGCCGCTGCGTGTTTTCATCGCGCCTGTTGGGTCCGTCTTTCGGATGCAATCCAAAAATTGCATTCATTTTTTTTGGAGAATCCAAAAAGACGGCCCCGACAAAACGGCCCCCATACCCCGGCTGTGTTAAACACATGCAAAATTGTTCGATACGTGTCTGTGCCGTTTATACGGACCCAGAGACGCATCAGAAAAGTGTATGTTCACACGGACACAAGACGCAGTGTGAACATACCCTTAGATAGGCGAGACCCGCAACTCTCTCTAGAACAGACCTCTGAAACTTCCTGTCCTGAACAGAGAAATGGCCGCCCTTGTGCAGTCGCTCTCCATTCATTTTAAAAGGAGTTCTGAGTAACGACAAATGGAACTGCTCACCTGTACTCGAAACTCCCATTGAAATGAATGGATATGGACCGCGGGCATGCCTTCTCCATTTATTTTTAGGGGGTTCAGGGTGCCTTTGCTCTAAAGGGGGGGTCCCCCCTCTGGCATTAATGGCATTTCCTATTGATATGCCATCAATGTTTGTGATGGCAAAACCCCTTTAAACTGGCACCATACCTTCATTACTCCATCTTGATTATTATTTTTTGTGTGGCTATATACAAATGAATGACTAAAATTGACAAATCGAGTGGTGTCAAGTGACCACCACTGTCAAATGGGTATGTCCCATAGCCGTTCTGTCAAATAAGCATGGACAGTGTCAGAGCGGAGCCAGAAGTCAAGAAAAAAGTGTGATCTCATAAGACAATATAAGTCCCGCACAATTAGGCTGCTGGAGCGGCTCTGATGTATGAATACGTTCTCCCTCTGTGGTAATATGATAACTCCACGGCTTGGTTATTACTGTCATCACAAACTCCTGACACTCAGAGACCTTTTCTTTTTGGGAGAAACTTTTGCACTTGGCAGCCGCCAATGCAAAACTTGTAAAATGCAAGACGCAGGACCAGCACCAACAATTCAGTTATGCAGACCGCATCAGTGCCGCTCCAGTAGCATTACATCATCTGATGACATCACGCTCGCTTCTGACCATAAAAAACAATTTTTATTTATCTGGGCAGCAGTACCTTAAAGGGGTCTTCCATGGAGGAGGTCGGGGAAACACTGGAGCTTTGAAAGGGCCGGTATAGTGGCAATGGGAGAGGCTAGGCTACGTCTACACAGCTATGTTAAAATGCTGTCCAAAATCAGACGGCATTTTAACACTGCTGTACCGCGGCTTCTGCAACAGGTTTGTGCCAAAAGCCACAGTTGGTTTTCGGATATCCCCCCGGTCCATGGTACATGGGCTGCACGGGAATCCGATGGACGGATATCAGCCAGACCGCCGGTGGCTTCAGTAGAAAAGCCGTACTGTGTAGACTACAGCATGGATTTTCTATTGAAGTCTACACAGCGCTGGGTACAGTCCGATTTTCAGCGGATTCAAAATACTGAATCAGCTGCAAATCCAAGGAGAATACAGTGCTGTGTAGCCTAAGAGTATGTTCACACGGCACGTTGGATCCGTTTTTCATTAAATGAAAAACGCATTGAAAACTGCATCCAAAAAACATATCCAAAAATGCATCTGCATATGTTTTACATGTGGTTTTGGATACATTTTTTGGATGCAGTTTTCAATGCGTTTTTCTTTAAAATCACAGACATTCAAATTTTAATCCAATGCGTTTTTCGGATGTGAAAAGTGCATCCAAAACGTACCCAACATGTACCCAAAAGTGTGTTGCGCTTTTGGATCCGTTTTTCAGGCTCCAAAAATGCTCTCCATTGTTTCCTATGGGGATTTCACTTGCATAAAATGCAAGAAGAATTGACAGGACTATTCTTTAAACGGATCCGAAAAATGCATCGAAAAAGAGAAAGGGTAAACACTTACGGCGATCACTCGTCTGAATGGCGATGCGTGTTTTACATTGAAGCTAATGTAAATCACCCTGCACGTTGTTAGATGCGGTTTTTGGGTCCATTTTAGGTCCAAAAACGGATCTGAAAAACGCCGTGTGAACATACCCTAAGGATGGAGTTAATTTTCTAGTTCAGGCAGTGGAGGGGGCAGGGAGGTATTTAAAAAGCCTTAAAAAACACCTTTAATTTATTTTTTGAAACACCCAGACAACCTCTTTATTCTCTATTCGTGTAATGCATGGGAAAGTCATGTCTTAGAGGGTTATACACTTTTTTTGAGGGGCACATACTCTTTTCAATGGTAAGATGATAAGGGTCTAGCACTATGGACCCTTGTCTCAAACCTGAATTTCCTAATACAGTATTTGACATTGATTTTTCTAAGCCAGACACCTATAAGTCCAGCGACTTGTAAAACGTAGCAAAGCTCAGTAGGTAGGAGTACAGGAGAAGGAATGGTTACCGGATGCTTTGGACTGCTGGCTGGCTTGGCTGGAGTTCCTCGAGTGGCCTGAATGAGAAGTTTCTTCAGGGCTTGAGAGATTTTGATCTGCTTCTTCGAAGACCCCTGGAATGTTTAGAAAATTTAAAAAAGGCTTAGAAGAGGTTTGGGGAAAGTAAAAAAAACTAGAAGGAAACCAGCTGCTAGATCTGGCTTCTATCCTACTGTCTGTTCCCATGAGAACCGAAACAGATAGCAGGATACTCGCTGCCAGCTGGAAAACGTTACCTCCATAGCTGAGGTTTGTAACCTCCGCTCCTTCCCTCTAAGGCGATTTATGCATTTACAGCAGACTTTACAAAACGACTTGCTAAACAAGTTTGCTGTATGCAGTAATCCTCCTATCTGGGCGTGTTTGCCCACTCTGCTTTCAAAATAAGTCATGTCACAACTGCGAGCGGGTCTTGTTTAATGACAGCAGAATAGGCGGCTTGTTCGTGATCGGTATGACAGATGCTGATTAAAAATGCAGTCAATTTCAGATCACATCAGATGTCGAGCAACTATGTAAACACATTGCACTACTTATCTTGTACTGATCCGGCCCGACAGCTTGTATTACAATCCAAAGCTGCACTTACAAACCTGCTGCTTGTTACTGGAATAAGTCAACATCCTGTCGACAGACACACCCCCTAAAACATTAGTCAAGGGGGTTGTGCCACTGTCCACAGGACAGGTCATAGATGTCTGATCCCTGGTTGTCCCAAACTGAAACCCCCATTGAGTGCTTAAACAGAGGCCCCGAGCACCCCGTCCCTCCTTTCTGTGCTTGCACAGAGAGTAAGTCTTTAAACACAGCAGTGGCCAAACATGGCACCTCCTTATGACCTTCTTCATAATCTTTAATGTACCTTGAAGTGGTATTCCCATTTCATTGATTATATTTAAGCATATAGGCAAAGGTTATTAAAGCCTATTACCAAAACCTATTACCACCTCTCTCTGCTCTAGAGCCCTGGCTGGGATGGTGAGGTCACTCCTTGCTGTGTCTTATCAGCTGAAAAACCTTAACCCGTTGGAGCTCTGCCCTGTTGTTTAGACCCCTCCATGACTCATGCCCCTCTAACATGATCAGCTAGGAATATTAGAGGGGAATAAGTCCCTAGTAAGAGTCCTGCCTTTCAAGAGAAGTGCGGGGCCCCCGTCCTGTCAAGGACGGCTCTGTCAGGAACCTCTCCCTGATAATTAGTCTGCAAAATATATGCCCTCATTAAGACTTGCCAACAAACTGACTGTGGCATTTACACCACCATTTTGTTTTCAGATTAACCCTACCAACATAGTCCCCTGATGAAGCAAGGTAGGTGCAGAAACATGTTGGGACATTTCTTTTGATTAGGGCATTGCAGGGGATATAATTATCAGGGACAGGTTCCTAATGGAGCCGTCCTTGTCAGGACGGGGAGCCCGCACTTCTCTTGATAGTCCGGACTCTTACTAGGAACCTAGTAGGGTATGTGTAGGGAGAGTACATATACATACGCTACTAAACCTCTCACTCTGTCCTATTATTTCGGTCTTTTGCATTTGGCGCTCTACAATACTTGTGTCATGCCCATTTTTGCTCCCTGCTAATTATATCCGTTGTGCCTCTAAGTAGGCATGACTCTGGTTTCTAATTTGTGTACTTTACTGTTTTAGGTGTATCTATACTTTTTAACTGCTAAGGCTATGTTCACATGGGTTAAACTGGGGGCGCATGTCGCCGCGTATTTCGCTGTGTACTGCGCTCAAATACGTGCAAAATGCGCCCCAGTCATTATGGTAATCCACAGTTCTCATAGAGAACTATGGATTACGCCTCCTCTCCCCGCTCGTACAATACGATGAGCGGGGAGATAAGGGACATGTCAATTACTAGGGGCAAATACGCGCCGCTAGTAATGAATGTCTATGGGGCCGGTGCGAGCTCCTGAAGTCCCGGCGTAATTGCAGGGCGTACTTACGCCCCGAAATTATGCCGTGTGAACTTAGCCTTATTAATAAAAGTAACTTTTTATTGCTATTTGGCCCTCCAAGTATATATAGTAGTTAAGATAGTCCCTGGGTGACTTTGGAAATTTCTCTCCTGTGTCGTTCACCACACAGGCTCTATAGGGATATCTAAACTTCAAAGTTGTCGTCAAGAGTAAACCTAGCTTTCCCGAATTGTGGAAATGTTGGAGGTACAAAGAAAGTACAATATTGTTGTGGTACCTGAACTAAGCAATGCCTGCCGGCTCCTGTTCTGCCGGGTAGTGCCCCCGGCCGAGCGTACAGTCCCCTCACCCTTACAGGTCATTTGAAGAGAGGAATCCTGTCCAGGAGCGGAGACAGTCTTGGCGGTGGAGGGAGGCCTAAAAGAGAAAGGTCAACACATAAGCTGCTTACCCCGGCGAATACAGTAACCTAGGCACATCCTTGAAATACCAGACCAGGCCATAGGTCACAACATTGTAATAACAAGGGATAAGTCCGAAAATCAGTATAAACACCTACGTTTTGAAGCAGGGGTCTCCAGAAAGGAGGGACATTCCAATGGTGACCTGTCAACGAGAGACCCAGAATTACATTCCGATAATCATAATCACAAGACTTAGGGCGACATGTCAGAAAAGTGGCGTATCCACGTCACGCCACGGCATTAAAGTGCGTCTGAAAGTACGATCCTTTCAAAAAACTGGCGTCAGGTATACCTTGCATAAAAAACTTAATGCGCCTTTTTAGGCGCATTGCGTCTATAACGGCGAGTCGCGCCAAAAAGGGACATTGCGCAACTCATGGCACATAGCATATCATTGGTAGTATGTGTCATGCGCCTATCGAGGCGCATTGTGCGACGGAGGCGCATACCATAGGCAATGCGCCTCTATAGGCGCATGGGCGACGGGGGCGCACAGCGCACTATATTTAGGCGCATTGCGAAGTGTCGTACCCAGCGTATAATGCGCCTAGTTTTGGTGTACGACAGTTCAATTACATCAAGAAAATGGCATCAAAAGTGGTTTGGGTGCAAAACAGACAAAAAAAACCTGGCGTTGGCGTGTTGGGACACCTCGCCCTAAGACAACAACGGATCACAGTCCTCACGCTATGGTGAAGAATATCTAGGAACTTAAAGCTGAAAAAGTATCTCCACATTGCAGCCAATATCATCAAATGCATAAATAGATAAGCACTTTGTAATGCACCCGATATCAGGTTGCGTGCGGGAGGCGGGGTGATTACAACTGTACGAAGCGACACATTTATGAATGGGAGAATGACAAAAATAGGTGCATTACTTCTGGAACAGGTAGAGCACTTTAAAAGTGGTTTACCTGAGTCAGAATTGTCATCTTTGCATTAGAATGTGCCTGATTTTTGACCCACTGTAGAGCATGTTAATAGATTCAGGTGCATTCTACACTACATTTATGTGCATAAAAAGTGGCGTCTAAGCACCAAAAATCATATGTGTCGCCCATAGACCTGCAAGGTGACTGTATATACAAAACGGTCAAAACATTCTTATAGCAAGACTGTCAGCAGCGTTGCCTCACTTTTAATACAGAAAAGCTATTAAAAAAAAGGTAGCAAAGGTTAAAGGGGTTGTCTCACTACAAGGATTGCTTTTTATGTTAAATATCTTGCAAAAACAAGTCACATTGCAATATGTGTCCATTAACAGTGTCCTACCTATTCCTTGCTATCCCCACTTGTTTGGGCTGCATCAGCTCCTAAGGTCGCTATCGCTACAGACCTGTTTAATCTCTCCTGATAGGCTGCCAGTGCTGGTTGCTATAACTACAGACCTGTCACTGTAGGCCAGTAGTAGCCAGTAAACACACCCCAGAATTCAAAAATTAAACGGAGAAAACAGGACTGAGGGGAGATGAATCAATGTAGTGAGACAACCCCTTTTGTCTCACTACAGGGACTGCTTTTTATGTTAAAGATCTTGCAAAAACAAGTCACTGCAATATATGTCCATTACCAGTGTCCTACCTATTCCTAGATATCCCCTCTTGTATGGGCTGCATCAGCTCCTCAGGTCACTATAGCTACAGACCTGTTTACTCTCTCATGATAGGCTGACATCACTGGTCGCTATAGCTACAGACCTGGCTTCTACTGCAGCCTAGTAGTAGCCAGTAAACACACCCCTGAATACAAAGTGAAACCAAGAAAACAGGACTGAGGTGAGATGAATCAATGTAGTGTGACAATCCCTTTAAGCTACTTAAAGGGCTGAAAGTATAAACTAATGTGCAGGAAACTAGTTTGGGGTGTTAATAGTACTTAGATACTAAAGGTGTTTTGTTTTTTTACAAAAATCTTGTCAGCTGGTTAGCGAGGCTGAAAAACATGTATTATACAGCTACTATCATGGGACTACAAGTGCCAGCATGCCCCATAAGTCTCCATTTGTAAACTAGGGGACAGATCTAAGTTGGACAGATCTAAATTCGCGACTGCCTGCATATTTAAATATTTTATATTGTATTTATGTGTAATACATATATAAAATATATAAATATACAGGCAGTCCCCGACTTACACCATTCCGACTTACATCTGTCCCCTAGTTACAAACGGAGACTTATGGGGCATGCTGGCACTTGTAGTTCCATGATAGTAGCTGTGGAACGACAAGTTCCAGCATGCCACATCAGCACATGAGGTGAAATCTTCTTAACAAGGGCACAGACAGCAAACCAAATGTAAAAACCCTTCCCTGCACTATCCAAAACTAAAAAAAAAACAAAAAAAAAAAACTTTTGTGCTGGAGTTACATTTATAAATATACCTGTTTCGACTTGCATACGAATTCAACTTCAGAACAAACCTACAGTCCCGATCACATTCATTACCCGGGGACTGCCTGTACATATGTATGAAAAGACTGCTCACCACTCCGTTCCAGCGCCCCTGGTCCTGGTGCGCCTGCTGATGACATCACAATCAGTGGTCACACTGCAGCCAATCATAGGCATCAGCAGTCACATGACATATCCAGGAGGGAAACTGGTGCAGCCTGTAAATGGCTGGAGGGTCACATGAACAATGAACACAATGTCATTGGTCGGGAGCACCGGTGGCGCTGGAAGCGAGTGTTTTTTTTGTTTTTCTTCTATTTTAGCACCTCACTGACTGGCTGATGAGCTTTTTCTAAAAAAAATGGAAAAACCCTCTTAAAGTAGTGATCGTATGCCAGACACGCTTACAGGGCTTGCCATCAGTAATTCAAGAACACTACAGTCAGCCGGAAATGGCCAATAACAGAAAATAAGAGACAATAGAGATAGACTAGGTTTACTGTCCCTTTAACTCCTTAACGACCGCCCGTCGTCTTTTCGACATCGGGCATTTCAGGTCGTTCGTCTACAGCGACGTCTTTTGAGTTTGCGGAGCCCGGCGCCGCAGCAGCGGCTAGATCGGGGCTGTACTACACAGCCCTGTTCCCAGCGCAGCTCCTGCAGGCGCCAGGGAGCGGGGGAAACCTCTGCTCCCTGGTGCTTTAACCCTTTGATTGCCGGGGATCGCCACCGCAGCGCAATCAAAGGGTATCCCTGCTCTGTCGGGTGATCGGAGCACCCAGTGACCGGAAAGAGCCCGGCGAACGGCTGCACAGTCAGCTCTGGGGACCTAGGGTAGCCTCAGGGCTGTCTGTGTAAGAAGCCCCAGGGCTGTCTGTGTAAGGACTCTCTTTGACAAAGCTAATAGCGAAACGTACGTCGGGGTTGAGCCCTGTCCATTAGTCTTTTACAGGTTCAGTATTTCTATTATGTATATTTTATTATATATGTAATGTTCATTTGATTGTTATATATGCTTTCCTGTATTATTATACCTGTTTATGCATTATTTATATTGATTGGTATATTATGTTTTTGTATGTTGTGATCATGGATTAGGTGCTTTATTTTTTGTGTAGTTAGGGATCTTTTAGTATATTTTAATTGATTCAATAAAATTTATATATTTTTTTTTCATATATTCTGAGGTGGTGGTGTTTTTTGTAGTTTTTTTTATACATTACTAAGTGTAAAAAAAGGTAAAACAGTTTTACCTTCATGGTATTTAAAAAAAAAAAAAAAAAGTAAACATAAAAAAAAGTGTAAAAAAAAAGAATAAAAAATAAAATATAAATATGTAATAAAAAATAATTGTGCATACATTACACACACAAAAAAAAAAACCTACACGGCCGTAACAACCTGTAGAATTAATCTAACAAGTTTTTAAGTGTGAGATGTGAATGGTGTAAAAAAAAAAAAATTGGAAAAAAAAACCCCCCAAAAAATGTTTTTAAAAATTGAAAAAAAATTCTGCAATTATTTATAAGTGGACTGAAACTATTCCCCCATAAAGTACAACTCGTGTCGAATAAAACAAGGCCTCATCCAACTGCGTCATTGAAAAAATACAAAAGTTACAACTGGAGGCAAAAACTAAAAAAATGTTCTGGTCATTAACTACTTTTCAGGCCTGGGGCTTAAGGGGTTAAATCTGGTGTGTAGCCTAACAGGTGATAGGAGTGTGACCGTAATCGCAGGGGTCTCAAACTGGGGCCCTCCAGCTGTTGGGAAACTACAACTCCCATCATGCATTTATATACTCTATAACAGTGGGCATGATGGGAGCTGTAGTTTCCCCAACAGCTGGAGGGCCGCAGTTTGAGACCCCTGGCTTACAGAAAGGCAGAGTCACTTGAAGATCAGGAATCGCGGAGGCAGTGACAGCAACCTTCAGCCTCCGGGTCCATTAGGAATGTATGAAACATGAGGCACATAATACCGCATGCCTAACTCATGTCCATGGCTCCTGGTAAGCTAATATCTGCCTGCTGTATCTGGTTCATAGAGACGAAAACTGGTTCGGATGTCGCCTTAGTGAACTCTTAAGTCGATTATTATATGAGATCATCAGTGATTTTGATCCCGGTAAATGTTAATTAGTGGGAAATAAACAGGAAAGGAAAGATGATATTAACAAGCAGGTAGCGGAGGATAATCAACATAATAGCGGAGGATAATCAACATTGTAATGGGACTGGTAGATATCGATTGCTACCTTTAGGATGGAGTTGTCCTGCCTGGTGTTCCGGGTATCATATCCCTCCAGAACACAGCAGCGCACTGCGGATCCGGAACCGGCAAATTCGGCCAGATTGACGACCGCAAAGCCCCGCTCAAACCAAGTGAATGAAACGCAGGTTAAGGTTATGTAGCGTCATATAGGGGTCATGTAGGGGGGTATACCATAATATGGTATACAAAGTATTGGCCATATACACAAGTATACTGCACACATGTATGGCTTCAATACCCAATAGATTGTTCTCTATTTATTAAAAGGAACCCATTAGTTGGTTTATGCTGCCCTATCTGATATCCCAGAGCTCCTCTCCTCTATCATATAATCCTATATATCACAGAGCTCAGATCTTCTCAGCTATCATATAACCCTATATATCACAGAGCTCAGCTTTGGTCCCTCTATCATATAACCCTATATATCACAGAGATCTGCTTCTCTCCTCTCTCATATAACCCTATATATTCCAGAGCTCAGCTACACTTCCTCTATCAAATAACCCTATATATCCCAGAGCTCAGCTTCTCTCCTCGATCATATAACCTTATATATCACAGAGCTCAGCTTCTCTCCCTCTATCATATAACCCTAGAAATCACAGAGCTCAGCTTCTCTCCTCTGTTATTAAAACCCTATATATCACAGAGCTCAGGCTTCTCTCTCTATATATAACCCTATTATCACGAGCTCACTTCTCTCTCCTCTATGATATAACCCTATATATCCCAGAGCTCAGCTTCTCTCCCTCTATCATATAACCCTATATATCACAGAGCTCAGCTTCTCTCCTCTGTTCTATAGCCCTATATATCACAGAGCTCAGCTTCTCTCCTCTATCATATAACCCTATATATCACAGAGCTCAGCTCCTCTCCTCTCTCACATTCTACTTTCAGATAGGGCAGCATAAACTACCTGGCAGATTCCCTTTAAAATGAAGTGCAATTGTGCCAGTGTTTTGGCACAAACAACAAGCCAGACCTGTTCTGCGGGATTTTCTCCCGTCCCAAGATTTAAGACATGACGCAGGATTTTCAAAAAATGAGCCTCAGATGACGTAAACCTATGTTAAATATACGGAGAGGATGAGGAGGGTTTAGGGTTGTACTTATTTAACTTCTTGTTATGACCTATCTGGACTCTGTTCCTTCAACTACTATATCTTCTTAAAGGGGTTCTCCAGAAGCTTGTTATAAGAGCCTCTGGACAATACGCAGATCAGAAGCTATACTCTTGCTGGGACCCCTTCTTGCAGGGTATAGAAGGCATTACACAGCGCACATTAAGTCAATGGGTTGTCAGCAATACTATGGTGCGGTTTCTGGAACAAAGCAGCCACGTTTTACTGCAGGACAGAGCAAGAGATGCTCATAGTAACTGCTCTCCACTTGGCTAAGATGAGGATCTTGAACATGAGACCCCTCTATATTATCTCCAAACTCACTTAAAGGGGTTGTCTCAATACAAGGATTGCTGCTTTTTATGTTAAAGATCTTGCAAAAACAAGTCACTTTGCAATATGTGTCCATTAACAGTGTCCTACCTATTCCTAGATCTCCCCTCTTGTATGGGCTGCATCAGCTCCTCCAGTCACTATAGCTACAGACCTGTTTGATCTCTCCTGATAGGCTGCCAGCACTGGTTGCTATAGCTACAGACCTGTGTGATCTCTCCTGAAAGGCTTCCAGCGCTGGTCATTATAGCTACAGACCTGTTCGATCTCTCCTGATAGGCTGCCAGTGCAGGTCGCTATAGCCACAGGCCTGTTTGATCTATCCTGATAGGCTGCCAGCACTGGTCACTATAGTTACAGACCTGTTTGATCTATCCTGATAGGCTGCCAGCACTGGTTGCTATAGCTACAGACCTGGCTTCTACTGCAGTCTAGTAGAAGCCAGTAAACACGCCTCTGAATTCAAAGTGAAACCAAGAAAACGGGACTGAAGTAAGATGAATCAATGTAGTGAGACAACCCCTTTAATGGTTACATGAAAATGGGTTTTCTGAACTATAGAACTCCTTTGAAAAAGACCTGTGACCCCTTCTGACAGGTCAGTAAATCCTTGTGTTCCCTGTGAAATACCAATCCTGGAGCCTCTTCTCTTATAACTCTGTGTTGTGCTGTGCCTCTGTTATTCCGCCTACAAATGTATGACTGAATCTGTCAGCTGGGCGTTACCATTCCCAGCTTTGTAAGGGGCGTGTCCCTACACACACTGACTATCAGCTCTGATTGGACAATGTAAGACTGTACAGAGACAACCCCCCTCCCCCCAACTGGTAACACCCAGCTGACAGATTAGTAATGAACTTCTAGGAGGAATAACAGCGGAACCACACAACATGGAGATGGAAGGAAAATTGCTCCAGGATTGTGATTTCATAGCGAACAACAGTATTTTCTAAAATGGACATGCCACGAACGGCCACGAGTTCTTCTTGAAAGAGGTTGTCCAGGATTAGAAAATCATGGCTGCTTTGTTCCAGAAACAGCGCCACACCTGTCCACTGTTTGTGTGTGGTATTGCAGTTTTGTTTAATTCCCTTTAAAAGGGTGTGTTTACACGGCAAAGGCCAAATACCAGTCAGATTTCTCCACAGGGGGGCGGCTTTTGTCCGTGGTTTGCGGATTCAAGCCGTCCCCCTTCGCACCAACATGTTCATGTTCCGCCCGAAAACTGGGCAGAAGAAGGAACATGTTCTAAGTTTTTCGGTCCGCCGGTGGTGTAAAAAACCGTCCAGCTGAAAATCCGTGCAGTGGGGACTGCTGCACGGATTTTCTATTGAAGTCTATGGGGGAGCGTTGCTTGTCGGTTTTCAGACAATTTGTAAAACCGCAAACCGTCTGAAAAACCGACAAACAACCTGTGCCGTGGGGACAAGCCCTAATGGTTCTGTGCTGCAATACCGGACACAACCTATAGACAGGTGTGGTGCCGTTTCTGGAACAAAGCAGCCATTTTTTTTTTTCTAATGCTGAACAATCCCTTTAATGCATGGACTAGACGTTGCTCCAGATCTTCAGACTACTGCAGCTATGCAGACAGACTAGAAGAAGTGCTGCAAACATCTACCTACTGCACCAATTCCCTGTTTTACCCCCTCTTAACCAATGTTGTTCCTCTGAAGATCCTTTTATCGTGGGATTCGTGTTTGTCATCCGCCCTACTACTTTCCCACCGCTTCCAGTCTGCGTCACACACTGTAGTTGGCAGGGGGTCCCCCACATCCCACCATCATGGCAGGAAACCAATTAGGAAGGGGCTCCGAATGAAAGGATGCTCGGCCCAGAGTCCTCTCGCCGGCTTCCTCCTCACACTGCTGACCGTGCTATTTATCCGTACACTCCAGATCTGAGCTGTGACAATGTGATATTAAAGGGGTTGTCTCACTACAAGGATCGCTGCTTTTTATGTTAAAGATCTTGCAAAAACAAATCACTTTGCAATATATGTTCATTACCAGTGTCCTACCTATTCCTAGATATCCCCTCTTGTATGGGCTGCATCAGCTCCTCAAGTCACACTATAGCTACAGACCTGTTTGATCTATCCTGACAGGCTGCCAGCACTGGTTGCTATAGCTACAGACCTGTTTGATCTCTCCTGAAAAGCTGACAGAACTGGTTGCTATAGCTACAGACCTGGCTTCTACTGCAGCCTAGTGGAAGCCAGAAAACACGCCCCCGAATTCAAAGTGAAATAAAAAAAAAAAAACAGGACTGAGGTGAGATGAATCAATGTAGTGAGACAACCCCTTTAACCTGATGCATGTCCCAGTCCTTCGTCACGTGTTATATCTTACTAATCTGCACTGCAATCCTTTCTGCTTGGCTGCCCTAACAAAATCAATAGGCTTTGGGAATCCCAATCGGGTGACTCCTTACCTAAAAAATCTAGTGACTAATTGTCTAATTACAAATCAACAAGCAGCAGAGCCGCCGCCGTCACATTCATCACGCATAGCAGAGATGTTCAGGAATCTGCACGGGCGACAAATGTTTACAGGGAGTATTCCTATAACCTGAACATTTTCCTGCAGGGGCTCCATATGTGAACAGTAGAATATGCCTTCTATGCTCATTTCTGCTCTATAATGTTACGACCCCTTTAAGTTAAAGGGGTTGTCTCACTACAAGGATTGCTGCTTTTTAAATTAAAGATCTTGCAAAAACAAGTCACTTTGCAATATGTGTCCATTAAAATGGTCCTACCTATTCTGAGATATCCCCTCTTGTATGAGCTGCATCGGCTCCTCAGGTTACTATAGCTACAGACCTGTTCCATCACTCCTGATAGGCTGCCAGCACTGGTTGCTATAGCTACATACCTGTTCCATTTCTCCTAAGGGTATGTTCACACTGCATAATTGCGGGGCGTAATTACGCCCTGCAATTACGCCGTGTGTTCGGGAGCTTGATAGACATTCATTACTAGCGGCGCGTATTCGCCGCTAGTAATTGACATGTCACTTATCTCCCCCCCGCGGCGTATTGCACGAGCGGGGAGAGGAGACGTAATCCATAGTGCTCTATGAGAACTGTGGATTACCGTAATGACTGGGGCGCATTTCGCCGTACGCTGTGAAATACGGAGCGAAATGCGCCCCAGTTTAAGCCGTGTGAACTTACAAAACAAATTCAAGAGGAAAAAATGGCCATAAAATATAACTTTTAATAGTTCTATTAAAACAATAGCATCTCCAAATAGCACTACTTTGGTTTAAAACAATGGACTCATGACAGTTTAAATGAAGAGAGTTAATATCTCTAAGTTCTGTCACTCCCCCAGCCCCTTTTCTTTGGGACACGCTACTATCCCTATGTGGCCCTAAATCACTATAGATACCCTAACCAAGTGAGAAAAGCAGGACGTTCGCCCTGATAAGAGCGTGCCTGCCAGCAACCTAATCCTATAAATACTGGCCCTACAAAGCCCTATGATCCTATCCAGACATGTTCGACCATCCAATGAAATATAATAATAAAGCTGATCGCTTCAGGGGAAGGTTAGGAAAAGACTAGATCAAAACTAAATGAGCCTACATATGATATTAGGGCTAAAAACATTACCTGGTGCGTTGCTGATGTGTGTGAATGACTGTCAGTTAAGATATTACTTACAGTTTGATATTCACACTGTTAGTTAATCTCAGCAGCGCTTGGGTCTACTGTCCATGTGGGACCTGTCTCCTACCCTGTCAGAGTGGACCAGCTTCGGCTGGATCAAATGAGAACTTAGTGTGAACTTAGCCTAACAGACTGCCAGCACTGGTTGCTATAGCTACAGACCTTTTCAATCTCTCATGATAGGCTGCCAGCACTAGTTGCTATAGCTACAGACCTGGTTTCTACTGCAGCCTAGTGGAAGCCAGTAAACACGCCCTGTGAATTCAAAATGAAACCAAGAAAACAGGACTGAGGTAAGAGGAATCAATGTAGTGAGACAACCCCTTTAATGCCCTTGAAGGACTTTCTTCGTTAGCTGAGAGGGCACAATTAGGGTATGTTCACACGACGTGTTCTGTCCGTGTGAACATACATTATTAGATGCGTGTTTGGATCTGTGCAGTGTGATTTTTCATTGCTTGCAATGTAAAGCACACATCAGCGTCCAGACGAGTGATCACTGATGTGTGTTTACTTGCGTCTTTCGGATCCGTTCCAAGAATTGACATGTCAATTCTTGATCTGAAAGACGCAGCAGACGCCCTATTTAAAACCATAGGGTGCGATCCTGCTGCAGCCAAAATGCATCCAAACACACAGCTGCGTGTTGGATGCATTTTGAATCCGACTGACGCAGTGATTTTGGATGTGATTTTTCGGGTCCAAAAACGGCGTGTGAACATACCCTTAGGGGTGAGGGGAAGGGTGCCTGAATGATGTCCTCAGTCTTACCTTTGAAAATGTTTTTCCACCCTTTAGTTCCTGTAACAGGAAAAAAGAGAGATTATTATTTCCACTCTGACACGATAACAGTCTGGGAGAATCCGCTGTCCTAGCGTTACAGTCATGGCTCAAACATGGAGTACTGACTTGCATGAGGAACTGGATGTCATGCAAAGGGTTCAATTGTAGCCTAGTCGTGCATGCGTGT
Source organism: Phyllomedusa bahiana (assembly GCA_025379985.1). Lineage (NCBI taxonomy): Eukaryota > Metazoa > Chordata > Amphibia > Anura > Hylidae > Phyllomedusa > Phyllomedusa bahiana. The sequence goes on from JAODAL010010558.1 coordinate 83,379, forward strand.
TATACAGGCCACATCTTGCATACTGCACCACTCGCACATAGCCCACATCTCACAAGCAAACAGTCCCATAGGTGAACGCCTACACGGACCTACGGACACAGACCTAACACTCTATTACTACAACTGGCAGGACACAGCTCGGCATGTCCAGGACCTCAAGTCATCTTCACAATTAGGACATGTTCACATCTGCGTTGGAGGTTCTGTGGTGCAGAGGTGGCACCGGATTTGTTGCTTGACAGACACCAACGCCTGACAGACCCCATCGAGTACAATATGGTCATTGTGGTTTTCCGTTGTGATGTCTGCCATTTTAACAGAATAAATTGCTATTTGTTGGGTAATTTTTGACAGAATCTGCCACCCCTGACAAAGATGTGAACCTAGCCTAATAGTATGTTCACACGGCTTATTTGGACGCTGATTTTTCAGCACCCAAAACAGCATCAAAACCGTGCCTGAAACGCGCTTCTTTAGAAGAGGTTTTTGATACGTTTTTTGGGCGAGGTTTTGGGTGAGGTTTCCCACACTGTTCTCACCCATACAAAATCAATAGCCAGGGCAAAAACCATGGCGGAAAAAACGCTTCAAAAGTGCATCAAAAACGCGTCTAAAAACGTGCTGAGGTTTTGGATGAAGTTTTGAAGTTCTCCATTGACTCCTAAGGGCATTTTCAGCGCTGAAAACGCTTCAAGAGTTAACATAAAACTTCTTTTTCAGCGCCCAAAACAGCTTCCAAAGAAGCACCCAAAACGCGCGTAAAAACCTGGTCGTGTGTGAACAACGCTGTTTTATACAGGAATCAATGAAAATGAACTGGGGGCATTTTGAAGGCTTTTTTGATGCTGCTTTGGGAGAGGAAATACTCTGAAAACAGCTCAGAAAACCGTGTCAAAATCAGACGTGTGAACAGACCCTTATGGTAGGTTCACACGGCGTGTTGAGTCCGTGTGAACATATGCTTTAAGATGCATGTTTGGATCTGTCTGTTGGACCCTAAACGGACCCAAACACGCATCTAACAATGTGCAGTGTGATTTACATTGCTTTTAATATGAAACACGCATCGGCGTTCACACGAGTGATCAGCAACGTGCGTCTCATTGCGTCTTTCAAATCCGTCTTTCGGACATGTCAATTCTTGGTCCGAAAGACGCAGCAGGAGCCCTATTTAAAACTATAGGGTGCGATCCCGCTGCATGCAACACACATCTAAACACGCAGCTGTGTATTGGATCCGTGTTGGCTCCGTTTAGGGTTCGATCGTCGATGCGTTTCTGGATGCAATTTTCAGATCCAAAAACGCCGTGTGAACCGCCCCCCTTAGACTACATTCACATGGGACTGAAACGATTTTAATCCTCATCAAATCTGAGGGCCATCTGCCTCCTATGCAAACAATTTGGGCTTTCATGGCCCTGTATATGTGCGATGGAAATTTACTAATCCTCGTGCGGACCTGTGCTGGAAACCAAAGGGTATACCTTGGATTCTGCTATGAAAATGCACGTTGGTTTATTATCTGATGTGTGAACACAGTCATCCCTTGTAAGTACATAGCAGGGTAAAGGCTTGTTCACACGGAGTTTTGGCTCCGTATTAACATACGTCGGGGAACGACAGGACGGACCCAGAGACGCATCTAACAATTAGCAGTAACTTTATCACTGCCGGCAACGAGGAACACGCAGCGGCGTTCACACGAGAGATCGCCGCTGCGTGTTTGCCTCGCGCCTGTCGGCTCCACTTTACGGACCCGATCAAAGGATTGACATGCAATTCTTTGATCGCATCCGCAAGACGGACCCGACAGGTGCAGGGCAAACACACAGCAGCGATCTCTCATGTGAACAAGCCCTAATATTTGGCTAGAGGAGATGTTAGGATACGTCCACACGACAAAGGACAAAATACTCGTCAGTTTCCGAGTTTTACACAAGAATGAGGATTTTCATTTTATTGCGCATATTTCCGTCGGATTTTGATGCGGTTTCGGATCCAGTTTTTCAATCGTGTTTGCATCATAGAGCACTATTGGGGTTTTGGACACAGATCTGCATCAAAGAACGCACACAAACCTTTTAAAGGGGTTGTATAATTTCATAAAATGGTCTTCAGAATAAGGGGACAGTGAAAACAAGCAACTTTGCAATTGGATGTCATTAGCAGAGCTGTCTTGTTTTCACTGTCTCCCTTATCTTCGTTTTGTGTAAACACAGTTCCCCAGTGCGGGTCGGATTCCTCCTCCTTTCATTTCATTGGCCCCCGGTCATATTCACGGGAGCACGCATTCCTGCCTCTCTCCCTCAGAATAAGGGGCCGGCAACATTTCACTCTGCACAGCCAACAGCTCCTCAGTGACACTGCAGCTGCTTCTACAATCAGAAAGCAGCAGAATTGTGCTCGGTGCCTAATGCTGCTGCGTGTAAACATAGAAAGGAGGCAGATCTGTGCTGCTCTGGATGAGTTCATAGAAGACTGGATTCAACTGTAACAAACCTCCAGCTGTGAGAGGAGAAGAGATCAGTGCTCTGAGTTCATAGAAGACTGTCTAGACTGAATGCAGGGTGTGCTATGTAAACAAACAGCTCTTACAAAATAAGACTGCATAGGCAGAGGAACAACACAGTGACATGTGGATTCAGAGAGGGGGGGGGGGTTATGTGCTATCCCCTCCCACTGATCTCAAACAAAACACACTGACTCGGGAGCGAGCATGAACAGTGAACTGGGGATGATGTCATCCCCCTTCAGTTAAGAAACACCCAGCTGGGAGGGGAAGAAACGCCCCTGGATTTGAGGAGCTGAGAAACAAAGTACAAGGAAATAGCAGAACTGATGAAGCGATAAATCCCCTTTAAGGTCGTTTTTCATGCTATACCATTGACTTCAATAGTAAATTTTGTGAATGAAATACGGCAGAAGATTAAGCCTGTCCTAAGTTATTGGAAAAAAAATTTGATTTGAAATCCGACCTGTGTACTACAATGCGGATTTTCCATTGAGGTCTATGGGGATGGTTGTACAGTCAGTTTTTAAAATCTGAATCAGTGTGGATTTCCGACTGGAGATGCTTGCCGTGTGGACGGACCCTTATAGTGTGTAATTTTATAAGCCAGGCCATTATTGAGCACAATGACTAACGGCAATAGTCTCATAGCTTCCTAATGAACTGAGAAGTGTTGATCCCCATAGAGAATGGTGGCTGCTTTGACTTTGGACAGGTGACCGACCTCCCATCAAGTGAAACTCCTCATGCACGCTACTGTAATTGTATATCAGCCGGTGAGGTCATTCTGCCAATTCAATTGTGTAACCCCTCCATGCATAATTACACGGTCTCAGCACCGGACTAAATCCATAGGCTGCACGCTCAGATTATAAAGGTTTAGCAGACATAATAGTCTCTTCAAGCAAAAGCCACCCCCTCCCCAAATTTATGTCACAAACGTCATCTGCTTACTTTGCGGACGGAGACTCTGCAGATACACGGGTCCAGCACGCCCGTGGCGGGGTTGGCACTCATTTTGCAGACAAAGTTCAGTTTCTTCTTCCAGCGAACACAGTTTTCTTGTACTTCCTCCCTGTGATAAGAAACAGAAGGCGACACATTAAGTCCAAGGGGCCCTACACAAACCAAAACTGCAAGAGCAACAAACTATATGCACTGTAATACAGTAAAAGCCGTGAAAAACATAGGACTATGGGATAACAGGTCTAGATCTGGTTTTAAAATGATAATTAGTTGACGTCAGGGATTATCTGCTTCTGGAAAAGCTGGGTATCCACCAATATGGCCGACTCCCTAAGGGCGAAGAACCAATCTTACGAAACAGAGATTAAAGGGGTTGTCTCACTACAGGGATTGCTGCTTTTTATGTTAAAGATCTTCTAAAAACAAGTCACTTTTCAATATGTGTCCATTAACAGTGTCCTACCTATTCCTAGATATCCCCTCTTGTATGGGCTGCATCAGCTCTTTAAGTGCTATAGCTACAGACCTGTTCGATCTCTCCTGATAGGCTGCCAGAACTAGTTTCTATAGCTACAGACCTGTTCGATCTCTCCTGATAGGCTGCCAGCGCTGGTCACAATAGCTACAGACCTGTTCAATCTCTCCCTATAGGCTGCCAGCGTTGGTCGCCATAGCTACAGACCTGGTGTTCTCAGCAGCTCGTCACAGGCCAGTAGTAACCAGTAAATTCAAAGATGAAACGGGGAAAACAGGACTGAGGTGAGATGAATCAAAGTAGTGAGACAACCCCTTTAAAGGGAACCTGTCACATAGGTTATGCCCCCCTTGCTGAGGGCAGCACAAGCCAGTGTCAGACCTGCTGTTTCCAGCGCTGTGTCCCTTATTCTGTAAGTTGCAGCAGTTTTAAAGCATTTACTCCTCAAATCTTATTCATGAGCAGGTGTTATCCCCGCCCACCAAAGGCTAGCTCCGCCCACGGACAGTTATTCACATGTTTCTACCTATTCAAAGTAATATTTGTCAGTTGAGGTGGGCGGGGTTTGAAAAAAACTGACACTCTGAAGGACTCTTCGAATGACTCTTCTGGCTGAAAACTGCACATCTGAGCATTAAATACACGACAACTACAGCATCTTACAGAATAAGGGGCACAGCACTGGAAACAGCAGGTCTGACACTGGCTTGTGCTGCCCTCAGCAAGGGGGGCAAAAACTATGTGACAGGTTCTCTTTAAGCTCTCCTACCACGGCATAGTCCGGCAGATTTAGGACACCGCTTTCTGATTTTAGTGCAAGGCTCCTTCACATTTGCTCGTCCGTTTCCTATTTCTGCAGCCAAAGCCACAAGTGTCTGACTAGTGTGAGCAGTCTGCGCCTCCGTCTTGTGGGCACTTCGGTGGTTTTCCTTTTAGATACTGCACCCAAACTGTTCGGAAGCATCAGTCAGATTCTGCCGCTCTGTTCGGTCACAGTATGGCACACCGCTCACCAGACGGGCTTGGGTCCTAACCAGTTTGTCCCCTGCCCTAAACAATCCTCAATTAATTTGACATATCCTGTGTATTATATTCCCCTTAAACAACTCTGTGTTGCTTTATACAATTTCATACATCACGTGAAGCAGGAGCCATAGCAGTGTTCATCCTGAGCCTCCTGGTTCATGTAAAGAACGCTAAGAATTTTTTTTTTTCCTTTTAAATCACAAAAGCAAATAAAAAGAGTTTGGGAACATGGTGGTGTCACTACTAGGTGACATTACCAATTCATATCCCAAACAGGTTTAATGAGAAACCAAAAAACAACCCCCGTAGACATCGTATGTGGATGAAAGACACTGGGCCTGGTCATCAAAACCATATAACAGTAAGGCTATGTCTACACAACTAAGTTAAAATACCGTTGGAAATTTGATGGTCTTTAAACTTTGCCGCATCATGGTTTTTGCGCAAAAAAAATGTGGTCGGAATTTGGATTTCCTGTGGCCTCGTACATTAAAGGGGTTGTCTCACTACAGGGATTGCTGCTTTTTATGTTAAAGATCTTGTAAAATCATGTCACTTTGCAATATGTGTCCATTAACAGTGTCCTACCTATTCCTAGATATCCCCTCTTGTATGGGCTGCATCAGCTCCTGTGGTCGCTATAGCTACAGACCTGTTTGATCTCTCCTGATAGGCGACCAGCACTGGTTGCTATAGCTACAGACCTGTTCGATCTCTCCCGATAGGCTGCCGGTGCTGGTCGCTATAGCTACAGACCCGTTTGATCTCTCCTGATAGGCTGTCAGCACTGGTCGCTATAGCTACAGACCTGGCTTCTCCTGCAGCCTAGTAGAAGCCACTAAACACGCCCCTGACTTCAAAGTGAAACCAAGAAAACAGGACTGAGGTAACATGAATCAATGTAGTGAGACAACCCCTTTAAGGGCTATGGGAATCTGGCTGAAGATAGAACATGTTCTCTCTTCCGCCGGAGTGACGGCGGTTTAGAAATGCTCAGTAAAAAATCTGTGCTGTGTAGAAACCACCATGGATTTTCTATTGAGGTCTACACAGGTTACAGTCAGATTTTCGGCGGATTCTAAATCCAATGAAAAAACCTGTGCTGTGTAGACATGGATTAAGGGTAAATTTACATGTCCGATTTGGACGCCAATTCTGACACAGATTCAGTGCTGAATCGGCGTCAGAACCAATGTCCCAATTTGACTGCCATCTCTTTCACATTGTTTCTAATGGAAAATCCTCGTTGCAGTGCGGATAATGCTGATTTTCCCCAACATGAAAATAAAAAATTGCATTGTGATAAAAAAAAATCGTCAATTCTTGTAGCAGCTTAATCAGCCCATAATCTGCCTTAAATTCAGAATCAAATCCACTTCCAACAACTGAAAATTTGCTTCCGATTAAGCGTGAATCTGAGACGTGGATTCCACATTGATTCAGCAATGAAATTTTCAGCATCCAAAATGAGCCGTGCGATCATAACCTAAAGGTACGTTCATACGCCTGATTTGGACGCCGATTCTGACGCAGATTCAGCGCTCAACCCGCCTCAGAAGTCGCATCCAAATCCGCCTCTTATGGTTTATAATGAGATATCTGTGTCACAGTGAGCATGACGCAGATTTTTTTCCGTGGCATAGATTTATTTTCAGCGCGGAATCCAACTCAGGAATTGACATGTCAGTTTTTTGAAGAATGGAGGCTGAAAATCTGCCTCTGCATTCAGTGGCTTCCTGGTCGGGCTGCAGGAGGTTCTACAGCAGTGAGTGACATTTACGCGTTGCTGTTCTTGTTAGAGGGACATTGGTAATGGAGGGAATTAAACAGCAAGGCTACAGAGCTCTGAAGCGGTAAAGCTCCAGTGCTGCTGAAAAGACACAGCAGGGAGTGACATCACCATCCCAACCACTGCTAGAGCAGAGAGAGGTGGTTGGTAACCCAGGGAAGCTTGTGTACACAAGCAGGAGATAGGAACTGCTCTAGCTCTGAAGGGAAGCAAAATCAGAACAGACCCGCGCCAAAGAACGCACACAAAGCATTTTTTTTTCATGCCATCCCATGGACTTCAAGAGTAAATTTAACACCGTTTTCTGAGTGAAATACGGCGGAAGGTTGAGCATGTTCTAAGTTTTTTGAAAAAAATTTTGATTTGAAATCCGATTTCAAAAAGTCAGACTGGTGTGAACTATAATATCGATTTTCAATTGAGGTCTATAGGGATGGTTGTACAGCCGGTTTTGAGGATTTTTTCCAACTGGAAAGGTTTGTCGTGCGGACGGACCCTCATAGTGTGTAATTTTATAAGCCAGGTCATTATTGAGCACAATGACTGACAGCAATAGCTTCCTAGGGAACTGATAAGTGTTGATCCCCATAGAGAATGGCGGCTGCCTTGACTTTATCCAGAGCTCTAAAGCAGTAAAGCTCCAGTGCTGCTTAAAAGATACAGCAGGGAGTGACGTCAACATCCCAACCACTGCTAGAGCAGAGAGAGCTGGCTGGTAACCTAGGGAAGCTTGGTCGTAAACAAGCTAGGAGATTAGGAACAGGCTCTAGCTCTGAAAAGGATGCACAAATCCAGTAACAGCAATTTTGTATTTAGCTAACAAAGCCTTTGGGGGGGGTTATTTCAAGGCTGTATCCAAGGTAATTACACGGAAATAAAAAACTTATTCTGGGCCCAGGAATATAAAATATAAACGATTTCTCTTTCAGTATCTGACAACCACAGAAGGTAGAAATTCTTGCTGTAATTATCCTGATCCGAAACCTAGAGCTGCAGCGAGGCAGCGATGTGTGATGGCAGCTGACGGGCGGGCGGCCTGGCTGCCATATCTAGCATAGCTTCCTCTACTTCACAGCCGACTGCACAGGCCGAGATAAAAAGCGATGAGACCCATTAGACTGAGCCCAGAAGCGAGAGCGGGGGAGGAGAGACAGCAGCCTGCGGTCTATGAGGCTTTAGAGCTCAGTAATTGCTATTCCCTGTCATTTCTTCTAGGGAATTTTTTTATTTTAGGTGTTGCTGGGTATCCAGTACACACGACCTGCATTGGTATGTCCTGAGTGCAGCAGCCAGGCTCTTCTTTCTCTCCAGCCGCTATACTGATGCCTCTACCCTGTGTCAATCACTGCACTGGTTGCCCATTCAGTACAGAATACAATATAAACTCATCACACTCGCCCATAAAGCTCTCCACAGCGCAGCACCCCCCTACATCTCCTCCCTCATCTCTGCCTACCACCCTACCCGGTCTCTCCACAGCGCTGCACCCTCTACATCTCCCTCATCTCTGTCTACCACCCTACCTGGTCTCTCCACAGCACTGCACCCCCCTACATCTCTGTCTACCACCCTACCCGGTGGCACACTCACAACCCTCAGTTTTAAGAGGGCCCTCAGAAAACAATTTCTCAGGCGGGCCTACCAGAATCCATAATTGCTAACCCCCACTCTCTAACCCCCACATTTCTGTCACTCTCTACAATTCAGCACTTATCTGTATGTACTGTCAGGTTCATCCGAATTCTATATAAACCATGGTCCAGCCATGTGACATAAATATGGGAATATTTATGTTACATGGCCGGACCATTGTAAACCTAGCACTTCTTACCCTTCGTCTCACCCTAATAGATTGTAAGCTCTTGTGAGCAGGGCCCTCATACCTCGTGTCTCACCTGTAAGTAGCTTTTCATTGTGTGATGTATGTGATTTTGTCTGTACCTACACCCTCCAAATTGTAAAGGTGCTGGCGAAAGATTATTTGGTCGCTATTTATAAAGATTATTAGTATTAATATTTTTATTTTCCCCGTCTCTTGCGTGAACAAAAATAGTACTAGAAATACAAAATATTAAATTATAAATTCGCAACAAAAAAAATAAAAACCTGGCCCTGTCCTTGCGGGTCTATATTTGACATCCAGATCCGAAATACGCATCCGTGTACAGATCCAACTTTGACCAGTTATATTCACTGTTGCTTAGCACGACAGACCAACCAAACGCATACAGGGAAACCTAGGAAACTGTGCAATCTAGATGGTGGGGGCAGTAATTCTTATTTACGAGCAGCCATTTTGATTAATGGCTTCTGGTTAAAGCTTCCTAGGACCACCATTATTATTCTCACATTAGATTAGACACCCTATGATAGGGGAGTAGGGGAAGTGCCATCAATGTCCAGTGGGAAATCTGTTGTGCGCCCCAACGAGAGCTAGCATGGCGTGGGGAAGTGCCAGGCCATCCCACGCTGTGTGGCTCTGCCTTCTCCAGAGACCGCATAGTCAGTCACTTACTATAATGGACAACCAGGCGGCCCCAGAACAAATTTAAAGGGATGTTCCCACAAAGCAAAGTGTACTGCACAGCTCGGCCCTCCTCTAGCTTCAAGGTGACCATGTATGGGAATGAGCAGGCATTTGTGGCCGTCCTCCCCACTCACTTCTGCGGCAGCTCCCGAATATAGTCGAGCGCACCCCACTGTACTAGATTCAGGAGCTCCCAGAGAAGTGAATGAGAATGACAGAAAGTGCTGCCCTCGTCATTCACGGTCACCTTTCAGCTAGCTTAGAGCCGACCTGTGCAGTACACTTTGCTTTGTGGGAACACGCCTTTAAATAGATCTGATAGGAGATGAAGTGGCCGTGTATCCTATGGCGCATCACAAGACAAACCCTTTAGGAAGTGAAGACAAGCTAAATAAATTGGACGTCATATAGAAACGAAGGGGACATGTATGAAAACTGTATAGGCCTAAGACTTTCTTTGTTGCCCATAGCAACCAATCAGGGCCCATAGCAACCAATCATAATGCATAGGAACTAATTAGAGCTCATAGCAACCAATCAGAGCCTATAGCAACCAGAGCCCCTAGCGACCAATCAGAGCCCCTAGTGACCAATCATAATGCATAGGAACTAATTAGAGCTCATAGCAACCAATCAGAGCCTATAGCAACCAGAGCCCCTATCGACCAATCAGAGCCCCTAGTGACCAATCAGAGCCCATAGCGACCAATCATAATGCATAGGAACTAATTAGAGCTCATAGCAACCAATCAGTCTATAGCAACCAGAGCCCCTAGCGAACAATCAGAGCCCCTAGTGACCAATCAGAGCCCATAGCGACCAATCATAATGCATAGGAACTAATTAGAGCTCATAGGAACTAATTAGAGCTCATAGCAACCAATCAGAGCCTATAGCAACCAGAGCCCCTAGTGACCAGAGCGCAGCTTTTATTTTTCCAGAGCATTATTTGAAATGAAAACTGAGCTCTGATTGGTTGCTAAGGGCTCTGATTGGTTGCTATGGGCAACAAAGACAGTTTTAGACCTAGACAGTTTTCATACATCAGGCCCTAAGAATCCAAATAATATGATAAACAAATACACCTATAAAGAACAATGTAAAATTGTTGATGATATTGATTTGCTTTTTAGGGGAATTTAGTTAGAAAATTTTGTCATACTGTCCATTTTAGATGATAGATTGATTGTTAGATACATTAGATATATGAGAGGAAGATAGATACATACATAGAGTGCTAGATACTTAAAGATAAATAGATATAAGCTAGCTAGAGAGATAGATACCCAATTTCCCCCAAAATAAGACAGTGTCTTATATTAATTTTTGCTCCTAAAGACGAGCCAAGACTTATTTTTAGGGAATTTCTTATTTTTACATGAACAAGAATTCACATTTATTGTTGAACAAAAAAATTAACATGTATTAATATACTGTAGTGATTTCATCACAAACATCAGCATAAGCAGCCAAACTCTGAATTGCATCAAAAATACACTAGGTCTTATTTTCAGGGGGATGATAGATAGATAGATAGATAGATAGATAGATAGATAGATAGATAGATAGATAGATATGAGATAAATAGATATGAGATAAATAGATATGAGATAGATAGATAGATAGATAGATAATGGAGTTAGAATCATACATAGATGTGAGATAACTAGATATGATTTACAGTAGAGCAATAGGGATATGTAATAGACGTATGATATAGATGCAAGATAGAAAGATATTGGATAGATCAATGAGAGTGAACGAGATATATATATATATATATACACACTCACCGGCCACTTTATTAGTTACACCTGGCCAACTGCTCGTTAACACTTAATTTCTAATCAGCCAATCACATGGGGGCAACCATGCATTTAGGCATGTAGACATGGTCAAGACAATTCCTGCAGTTTAAACCCCGAGCATCATAGGGGAAAAAAGGGTGATTTGAGTGCCTTTGAACGGGGGCATGGTTGTTGGGGTGCCAGAAGGGTGGTCTGAGTATTTCAGAAACTGCTGACCCTGGGTTTTTCACGCACAACCATTTCTAGGGTTTACAAAAGGCCCAAAAAGAAAAAACATCCAGTGAGCGGGCAGCCCTGTGGGGGGAAACCCTTTGTTGATGCCAGGGGTCAAAGGGAAATGGGCAACTGGTTCAGCTGATAGAAAGGCAACGTGACTCGGGGGCCCCGTTAAAACCAAAAAAAGGTAGCCAGAAAAAAGCTTTTTAAACCCAAGTACGCGAACTTTGGGGGAAAGGGGGCTACGCAGCAGGGGCCCACACCGGGTGCCCCCCTTTTTTAAAAGCTAAAACAGAAACTAGCTCCAATTTGCCCAAGCCATCAAAAAATTTGGCAGAAAAAAATTTGGAAAAACTTGCCTGGTCTGATGTCTCATTTCTGCGGGAAAATTCGGATGGTAGGGTCAAATTTGGCGTCAACAACTGAAAGCAGGGATCCATCCTGCCTTTATCAACGTTCAGGTGGTGGGGGGTGTAGGTGGGGGAATATTTTTTGGCACTCTTTGGGCCCCTTTGGTACCAATTGAGCATCGTTGCAACCCTTTTGAACTATGCCACGAAGAATTGAGGCAGTTCGAAGGAAAAAGGGGGGTCCACCCTTTACTAGAATGGTGTACCAATAAAGGGGCCCGGGTGAGAGTGTATATAAAATATAATATATATATATATATAAAAAATTAACAAAACCCACACACACACCACACATACATAAATAAACGGGGTGATTTTTGACAATCTCAGATTTCTCACTTTGTGTACTAAGCTAAGGTATATGGTTGCGATATTTGTGCGTATGTTAAAGAGAAGTATTCAGCATCATGTGGCAATGCCCAGACGCCCGGGGGGGATAGTGGGGTAAAAAAACAAAAATACGTTCAGGGATAAGAGATCTCTCGGATTATCCTTGCATAAATTACTACAGCTCTCACAATGTCAACAGCGATCATGGGAAAATGGAAGGGCAGCCATGGGTTATCTCTCTGCTAAGAGCCAGAACATTACAGGCTCAGACTCATTTGGTCTCTCTCAATCTCTCATCTTATCAGACACCAGGGAGAAGGAGATCTGCTGCAGCGCTTGATGCTGAGATAACAAACTGATGCAAGCAGCGCCTGGGGACCGGCTGAGGCTGTAAACACGAGTTAACGTGACTGACAGATCCTCCCTCCGCTCAACGGGGACAGGAGATGCAAAATCATTTGTGGTAAGGTCACATTTCCTGCAAAAAAAAAGGTTTGCAAAACTGCCGGGGTCTGAACAAGGTACGGCGGAAGGAAATGGGTTTTTACGAAAATTAAAACATGTTCTTAGAGCAAGAGGTGGAAAGAGGCGACTTTTAAAGGAGACTTATCTGATGGAGCATTTGTATTCTGAACCACAGCCTATAAGAAGGACTGATGAAACCTACATTTTTGGAGTTTTTTAAAGTAGAAATTGTCCGTAGCAACCAGTCCGACTCTAATTGCTGAGATCTTCAGGAAATTCGGCCCCGCCCCGGTTTTGGGTGAGGCCCAGGGGCTGAATCCAGGTTTTACTTGACCCTTACAGCCAAATTTTTTGGGTCTCTTTTTGGGAACATCTATGGTATCTGATTTGCATCTGCTCAGGTTCTGACTGCCATAGGCGGTATTTGATCATCTGCACGCACAAAAGAAATGTTCTCTATGGGATATACAAGTCCGGATCGAGCTGTATTTTCTTTATATTATGTTCCGTGTAACATGTTTTCTCCCATGTGTAACAGGCCGGGTCTAGCATGGTATCAGACTTGTATTACTTGATAGCCTTGGATAATTTGTTGTTCTCCATCTGCCCTGGGAACAGGACCTTACAGGGGTCCTAACATACAACTACATTATGTGACCCGTCCATACAGTTTAATTCTACGTGAACCCCCAAAAAACTGGGTGTATCAGATATGATCCTGTACGTCAGGAGTGTCAACTCATTTTCACCGAGGGCCACATCAGGATTATGGTTGCCCTCAAAGGACCAATGAAGGGCCTTATTGAGTGTCAAAACTGTTCCCCCTTTAAGTCTACGTGAACCCCCAAAACACTGGGTGAATCAGTTATGATCCCATACATCAGGAGTGTCAACTTATTTTCACTGAGAGCCACATCAGGATTATGGTTGCTCTCAAAGGACCATTGAAGGGCCTTATTGAGTGTCAAAACTGTGCCCCCACCAGCGAGTGCTAATTAGAATGGTTTGGAGCTCCAATCCAAAATGGCGCCCACTCCCTGTGCTGAGGCCGCCAGGAGCTGGCTGCTTCCTCCGGGGAAAACAGAGAACTGGTCCTTCTGTACTTGGACTGCGTCTAAGCTTTCACGGGCCACGTATAATGATGTGGTGGGCCGGATAATGCCGATGAGCCTTGAGTTTGACACAGGTGCTGGATGTCAATGTGCCCCGATCTGTGGCTCCCAAACTACTGCAAAACTAGAACTACAGCCTGCGGTTGTCATGGCATGTTGGGAGTTGTAGTTTTGCCTAAGCTAAGGAGCCACAAGTTGGAGAACGTTGCTCTAAGTCAACATTGTATGTCGTACATGAACACATCTGAGACCTTCACAAGTCTAAAGATGACTAATCCATCAAAAACTGGAACATACAGCCTCATAAGGCACAATAATGAAGGACACTGCATGTTTTTCCGCCAGTGTTGACTCTGCACAGATCTCGGGCTTGAGTCAACTTAGGCTCAAGGTTACTTCAGAGTATAGGAATACTGGAGATACTTGGGTGATGGACACCTCTGCAGTTCTCCGAACCTATCCAATGAAGTCCTGAAGATTACGGCCATGATCCACCCAAGCGCTCTTCTGTATAGGTACCGCACGGTCCATACTAGAGGGGTTTTTGTACGCCGCACACAATAAAGGTATATTAATAAGATTTCCCTAAATTTCTGAGCAACTGTGAAAGAGAGGGTTGTTCTCTCTATAATGGTGCATACTGGATACTCATTTTAGACAGCCCCCTGCAAAGTCATGGCCTACAGCCTGCTCCATAACAGTCTCTCCACACCTACCAGAAAGTGCTTATTTGCTTGTGGCCGAGCTCCACGCAAGTCACCAAAGCACGATAGGATTCAGCTACCCATTGGCTCCAGAGCTGCGCTCCCCATATGCAACCCTGGTCACTGCTTTCTCTTTGTCTGTACCAACAGCTTAAAACCTGGCACAGAAGCACAGAAGGACGACCAAGAGGACATGAGTGATGCATAGAAGCAATTTTCCCATATTGGGACTTTTCAACAAAAATGACAGGAATCTGAGAAAAACCCAAAGGCGGTACGTGCCTCAAATTTGGAAGCAAATTAGCCCCATTTTAATTGGACTAACCCGCGTCACTATGGCCAGAGTGGAATTCAAGACAATGTCGAAAGAATGGACCAATCTGTGATGTGTGTGAACTACAGCAGGATTGGCCAACTGAATAAAGGTATGTTCACACGGCTTATTTTGGGGCGCATTTTGCCACATAATACTGCGCTCTAATACGAGCAAAATGTGCCCCATAATTACGGTAATTTATAGCTCTCATAGAGAACTATGGATTGCGCCTCCTCTCCCCTCTCGTACAATACGCGCAGGGAGATAAGTGACATGTCAATTATTTGTGGCGAATACGGGCCCATGTAGACCTGAAGCAGGACTATTCTCGAGATCAGTGGGCATTAACTGGGTAGACCTCCATCAACAAAATACTCAATACTTACTTACTGTATCTGCCTCCATATCTTTAAAGGGGTTGTCTCACTACATTGATTTGTCCTGTTTTCTTGGTTTCATTTTGAATTCAGGGGCGTTTACTGGCTTCCACTAGGTGCCGTAGAAGACATGTCTGCAGCTATAGTGACCAGTGCTGGCAGCCTATCAGGAGAGATCGTACAGGTCTGTAGCTTTAGCAACCAGTGCTGGCAGCCTATCAGGAGAGATCGTACAGGTCTGTAGCTTTAGCAACCAGTGCTGGCAGCCTATCAGGAGAGATCGTACAGGTCTGTAGCTGTAGCAAGCAATGCTGGCCGCCTATCAGGAGAGATCAAACAGGTCTGTAGCTTTAGCGACCAGTGCTGGCAGCCTATCAGGAGAGATCAAACAGGTCTGTAGCAAGCAATGCTGGCAGCCTATCAGGAGAGATTGTACAGGTCTGTAGCTATAGTGAACAGCGCTGGCAGCCTATCAGGAGAGATCGTACAGGTCTGTAGCTATAATGACCTGAGGAGCTGATGCAGCCCATACAAGAGGGGATATCTAGGAAAAGGTAGGACACTGCTAATGGACACATATAGCAAAGTGACTTGTTTTTGCAAGATTTTGAATATAAAAAGCAGCAATCACTGTAGTGAAACAACCCCTTTAATTCACTATAATAGAAATGCATACAAATAACTGGAGGGGTCCTTAGCAGTCGGACTCTCACATCCACTATCTAATTGATAGGCCATAAATGTGAAAAAACAGGAAATCCCCCTCGAAGCCTAATCATTACAGACACAAACAAGGTGTCACCAAGTACCAACAATTTCTTATCTTTAAAGATAACATTAGTGATTTCTGGAACACATCAGGGTATGCGGGGTCCAGGATTTCACAATGCTGCCACTATGCCACCCGGGATAGAAAACATATGAAGTGCCAGCTTATCTCCAGCGATAACATAAACATAGGCAATGAGTCTGATGTCGGCTATAGGTGGCCCAACCAGATTCCTGGGCCTGCAGGCACCAACAGGTTTTCCAATCAACACATTCCTAAAATTCTTCATGGATCACAAAAGGTCACAGTACAAGGAGGACGGGGAAGAACATGGAAACAAGACCCACCAAGAATTTGACAAATGCTCGCACTTTCTCTGAAGGAAAAACACAGCAATAGATCTCATCCGGTGTTATCCCCCCTAACAAAACGCGCTGGCTGATAGCAGAGAATCTCGTGTAATTCGACGTGCCTCTGACCGCTCAGTTCCCCCCTGCACATCGGGCCATTTTCAGATTTTTTTTTTCCCTAAAGCAACACTACAAATTTTAATTTATATGCAAGAAAATGTGACTTTTTAAATAGCAAAAAAAAAAATCCAAATTAGCGATATCACACAACATCCACAGGTCACAGCATGCTCATACCGGACGTCATGAGGCAGAAGAGGCTAGACGAGAAGCCCCTTTTACAATATATGGTATAGGGTATGTTCAGAGGACGTATTTGGGGGGTGTACTGTACTTCGACGTGTAACTACGTTGAAGTGCGCCCGAAGAACGCCCCACAAATACAGTAAAATCATAGCACTCATTGAGTGTTATAATAAGCCGGCGTATTCCCCGGCACAGTACGTGCCCGTAAAAGAAGTGACCAGTCGTACCACACTGTACTATAGTGAGGCGCTACTATACCTCCAATCACTGCATGCACCTCACTAATACATGTAAGAGCGGTACGGGACATGTAGTACCGCACTGTACTGTAGAGAGGCGTTACTAGACCACCAATCACTGCATGCACTGCACCAATACATGTAAGAGCAGTACAGGACATGTAGCAACACACTGTACTGTAGAGAGGCGCTACTAGACCACCAATCACTGCATGCCCTTCACGAATACATGTAAAGAGCAGTACAGGACATGTAGTACCGCACTGTACTGTAGAGAGGCGCTATAGACCACCAATCACTGCCTGCACTGTACTAATACATATAAGAGCAGTACAGGACATGTAGTACCGCACTGTACTATATAGAGGAGTTACTAGACCCCCAGTCACTGCATGCACCTCACTAATACATGTAAGAGCAGTACAGGACAGGGTAGTACCCGCACTGTACTGTAGAGAGGACTATATACCACCAATTACTACATGCACGTCACCAATACATGTAAGAGCAGTACAGGACATGTAGTACCGCACTGTACTGAGAGAGGAGCTATAGACCACCACTTACTACATGCACCTCACCAATACATGTAAGAGCAGTACAGGACATGTAGTACCGCACTGTACTGTAGAGAGGCGCTATAAAACACGCATGTCCCTTTCACAATACATGTAAGCAGCAGTACAGGACATGTAGTACTGCACTGTACTGTAGAGAGGCGCTATAAAACCGCCAATCACTACATGCACCTCACTAATACATGTAAGAGCAGTACAGGACATGTAGTACTGCACTGTACTGTAGAAAGGCGCTATAGACCGCCAATCACTACATGCACCTCACTAATACATGTAAGAGCAGTACAGGACATGTAGTACCGCACTGTACTGTAGAGAGGTGCTATAGACTGACAATCCTGCAGCACCTACTAATACATGTAAGAGCGTACAGACTGTAGTCCCCCGCACTGTAACTGTAGAGAGGCCAATAGTCATAATCCTGCATGTACCATAATACATGTAAGAGCAGTACAGGACATGTATCACACTGTACTGTAGAGAGGCGCTATAGACCACCAATCACTGCATACACTTCACATACATGTAAGAGCAGTACAGGGCATGTAGTGACACACTGTACTGTAGAGAGGTGCTTCTAAACCACCAATTGCAGCATGCACCTCACTGATAGAGAGGTTTAACAAATAAACTGTCCATGTTAATTGATTGGGTCAGTGTCTGGGACAGTGAATCTTAAAACCACACTCAACATACAATGTCTCAGGAAACATCATTGCATGTTGAAAATATTGTATCTTGAGGGATCACTGTATATAAGTCATAGTGCCAGTTAGCAGCACAATTTGCAGACTGTATTTGATTTGTTGCAATGAGGACAAGGTTACAATTTACTAGAAGTTTTTAGAAAATCTGTCCCATTGATTGGTTTGGGTTAATAAACCCCACACCACGACGGCAGAAGTCTTGGTAGAGGAGCAGTCCCATGTCAGAGGGTTCACGCTCCCCCGCTGCCTGTACGACAGCGCCGAAGCTGGGGGTTATTGCTCCTGCTTGTTTGTGAAAACAAAGAGACATTATAGAGCTGCTGGGATGGAATTTCTCCAAACTCCGGCTTAACAATGGCCGTGCCCTCCTCCTCCCCGAGACACACAAAGGGACAATAAGAGGGATGCCACAATCACTTCTGTGTAAGGCTACAGACCTGCAGGTCAGCTGCCTGGTACTGAACCAAAGGAAGCAGTAAAGACAGGGACTACTGCACCTGCCGACAGCCATGGGAAGTCCAGCGCCTGCACCTCATACCCCAGCAGGTGCACCACCACCATGTGTACCAGAAGTTCCACCAACAAAGCACCGGTTCAGTCTCATGTATTAGTTTATATATCGCTGTTATATTCCACAGCGCTGTACAGAGACGGTCAGTATTCACATCGCTCCCTCTCCCCATTGGGGCTCAGTCTAAATTCCAGATTAACCTGTTGGTAAATTTTTGGATTGTGGGGGAAACCAGAGTACCCGGAGGAAACTCTAGGACAACATACAAACTCCTTGCAGATTTTGACTTTGGTGGGATTTGAATCCAGGACTTAAGTGCTGCAAAAAAAACAGTACTAACTACTGAGCAACCGAGGCACCATACTACACCATGTAATCACTGAGCCACCATAGTACACCATGCTAACCACTGAGTCACCATAGTACATCATGCTAACCACTGAGCCACTGTGCCAACCACTGAGCCACCATACTAACCACTGAGCCACCATATTACACCATGCTAATAAGCACTGAGTCACCACAGTACATCATGCTAACTACTGAGCCACTGTGCCAACCACTGAGCCACCATATTACACCATGCTAATAAGCACTGAGTCACCACAGTCTTTCATGCAAACCCACGAGCCACATATACACCATGTAATAAGCACTGAGTCACCACAGTACATCATGCTAACCACTGAGCCACTGTGCCAACCACTGAGCCACCATATTACACCATGCTAATAACCACTGAGTCACCACAGTACATCATACTAACCACTGAGCCACTGTGCCAACCACTCTGACCATCCTACACCATGCTTACTACTAAGCCACTCTGCTTCCCACTATAGCCTGACTGTACCCTCAATAGAAAACCTGTGCTGTAGTCTACATAGCACGGGCTTTCTACTGAAGCCGCCGTCCGTCGGAAGATAGAACATGTTCTATCTTCCATCGGATTCAATGCACGGGGTCGGTGGCTATCCGAAACCCAACTGCAATTTCTTGTGCAAAAACCGCGCCAAAATCCACAGTGAGGCGAAGTTAAAATACCGTCGGATTTCCAACGGTATTTTAATATGTAGACATAGCAGTGTTAGTTCGAATAGAACTTCCAGAGTCACTGAGACATAAATGTAGAGGTACCATTGAATCACTAGCAATAGAGTTAGCAGGCTGAATCTTACCACCAACTGGCTGCTGGTGCTTTAAGCCGAATCAGATCAGGTCATCATATGCATGAGCCAAAAACAATATTTGGTTCAGCACCTCCAAAAAACCTTTAAACATGGGTGCACGTTGTGATGGCTGTACTAAATACACATAATATCAGCAGCACACAAAATTAGAATACGTTGAAAAAAACATTCCTGCTTTAAAAAAAAAACACGAAAGTTTTATGAGGTTCTTAGTTCACACTTTTGCGCAAAATTGCTTAAGCCCACCTTCGACTTCAACGAGACCTCAATGCAGGTGGGTCCTACACTACGTTACACTAACGCTATATATTTCTTTGTGGTCCATCCAGACCTACCTTTTAGAATGTGAAGGCACCAGCTACTAAATACACTGCACTGATTAAAAAGTCTATGTTGATGGGTGGAGTGCTAAAAACCAAGATGGAGGCAGCCAGTCCCCCCTATATACAATCCAAAAACAATATTTGGTTCAGCACCTCCAAAAAACTTTAAATATGGGTGCACGCTGTGATGGCTTTAATCTAAATACACATAACATGGCTGCCTCCATCTTGGTTTTTAGCACTCCACCCATCAACACAGACCAAGATGGAGGCAGCCATGTTATGTGTATTTAGATTAAAGCCATCACAGCGTGCACCCATATTTAAAGTTTTTTGGAGGTGCTGAACCAAATTTTTGTTTTTGGATTTTTGTTATTATAGGGGGACTGCTGGGCCCCCATCTTGGTTTTTAGCACTCCACCCATCAACACAGACTTTTTAATCAGTGCAGTGTATTTAGTAGCTGGTGCCTTCACATTCTAAAAGGTAGGTCTGGATGGACCACAGAGAAATATATAGCGTTAGTGTAACGTAGTGTAGGACCCACCTGCATTGAGGTCTCGCGCAAAAGTGTGAACTAAGAACCTCATAAAACTTTCGTGTTTTTTTTAAAGCATGAATGTTTTTTTCAACGTATTCTAATTTTGTGTGCTGCTGATATTGTTATGTGTATCATATGCATGAGGTCTGTATGCTCCCTTCATGCTGTGGAGCTTTTTGGAGGTGCTCTGAGAAAATTAGACTGTAAGCCTGATGGGCAAGAGTATTCTAAGAGTATATTCACACGGCGTGTTTTTAGATACTTGTATGGATCTGTGTTTCAGACCCTAAATGGACCCAAACCCGCATCTAACATTGTGCAGCGTGATTTATATTGCTTGCAATGTAAAACACGCATCGGTGTTCAGACGAGTGATCACCTATGGGTGTTTATTTGCGTCTTTCGGATCCATTCAAAGAATTGTCATGTCAATTCTTGATCCGAAAGACGCAGCAGACGCCTTATTTAAAACTATATGGAGCGATCCTGCTGCAGCCAAACACGCACCTGCGTGTTGGATGTGATTGATGCAACTCTTTTGGATGCATTTTTCGGATCCAACACGCCGTGTGAACATCCCCTAAG